>OMNV01013154.1:162468-214326 GCA_900303265.1 Brotula barbata
TCTGTTCTGTGAGTTTTTCCTCTTTGTGATAGATTGAGTGTAAATAAATCAGACAGTCACAACAGAAATGCTTTCAATGCTCAAGAGCAAAAAAGACTTTTGATGCATTTGTCAAATTAACATCAGCAGCTAAATGACTTTTACTAAAGTGTGTTTTCTGATGGGTCAGTGTCACTTGTAAATCATTTTTAAATGAGATATCCGTACCTAATCAAGCAATGCACACATGAACACACTCACACAGTATAGCTCTTATTTTGTTATGTTTTTAGTTTAGATGAAGATTTCATTTTATTTAGTTTCACATTCCAGGAACTGTGATTGTCCATGTCATTTGGACATTAATAATGCTGTCATTCATCCTCAGGTCATCTTTAATCATGTGTCTATAGTCAGAATTTACTTTGCAGAATGAAAAACACTCCAGAAAGCTCTCAAGCAATGACATCATTCACACACAGGAATGTTCAGAGGTACATCTTCAGATTTACACTGGAAACAATTCAGTTACATCATTCACATTAGCACTTATCTGCCGTTACCATGGAAACGGTAATCTATAACTTATGCCCTGTCAGTTTCATGAACAAACAGGAGAGTCCAAGGACCAGTCGGAGAGAATGGGAAGCGTTAGGCAGCAGGACAGGAGTTGGGAACGACACCTGACAGGATGTAGGCGGAGCTCAGGTCCAGAGCGTCATTAAGATGAGACTTGATGAGCTGAACGTTCCTCAAGCAACCTCGGAACCCAGACCTGAGAGTGAGACTGTTCTGTTTCACGCCCACTGGACCAGAGAGAGACAGAGAGAGACAGAGTGAGACAAAAATCAATGTTAACGATGTTAGTGTGAATAAACAAATTTATCAACACTGACTCATAATTCAGAATCAAACTGCCAAAAATGCAAGTAGAGGACAACAGAGTGATAACACAGGCCACATTTACAGACTGTCAAACTGTCATGAATTTGTCACTCAAAATTGTGTGACTTATTCTGTAGACCAACAAATGGTCCAAAAGATGCCAATATTAAATATCACTGGTGGGAATTCAACAGAATATTAAAGACTCAGTTTCCAGCGTCTATCTGTGGGCAACATTATTGACCATTTAGTTACATAAGGAGGAGTCAGTGGCATTTTGGCCTTTGCAATATAGGCAGCCAGACCACATTAGCAGTGTTTACTGACACAAAGTAAATCTCTGACAGCACAGAGCCAAGAAAATGGCTGCTGCTGTGTTGATGGGAGCCAGACGGAGCTCAATGTCCAACACAGAGCTACAGAAAGGACACGAGCATGAGGGAAACTATGTGAGGAGTGTGTGTGTGTTTCACCTGGGTATCCTCCCAGGTAGATGGGATTGTTGGTCTCAGCAGAGGTGGATTGTGGGTAGGGATTGGCAGTTGTGTAGCTCCGTCCTCCCACACTCAGAGACAGGGTGTGTTTGGTCTTCTTGGCCAGCAGATGGTGCCATTTCCCATCACACAGCATCTGACCAACAGAGCGCACAGACACTGGTCCAGCTCCGTTGTTCACGTTAAAGACCACCTGTGGACGGGGAGGAGGAGGGACATCTTTAATATACACAGATGCACGGGACACACACGTATGCACATACACAACCCACTCAGACACACCTACCTGTCCATTAATCATCTCCAGTCCAATAGCATCGACCTTAGCACTGCTGATGCCCAGTAAAACACCATCTGATTGGCTTGTCCGAAACTCCAGTGACACTGACATATCTGAGCCCACCTTGTAGCCGTCGCGCACTGTAATCACACACATACACTCACACGTTATATACTAACGATAAGTGGATCTGTAAAAATAATGTCAACATTCTTAACAATACACACACACACACACACACACATACACACACACACGGACTCACTGAGTGCGGCGTATCCAGTGCCATTAAAGAAGCTTCCCGTTTGGTCATTTGTGAAACAAGATGTGATGTCATGCTGCGAGGACGGTTTGGACAGATCAAACACGGCACCGTTCAAACTGACAGAGCGAACACAGCCTGAAAGACTGCTGCTGACCTGGAAGACAGACAGGAGGACAGCAGACAATCACAAATCCAACTGTGATATTCATTCATGGCAGTCATTTTCAGTTACATATGATTGTGTGCGTGTGTGTCTTACATTAATTCTCCTGGCTGTGTATGTGTGTGGCAGTCCTCCCAGGTATAGCATGTTGTCCACATCAAGCTGGTATCCTTTAATTGACACCGTTTCTGGATTCAAACCGTCAACTGACACTGACACCGAGCGGCGACTGACCTCAGCAGTGACCTGGACAATTGATTGAGAGAGAGAGAGAGTGTGGAATCTGAGATAGGGTCTTAATAAAGTAATATTTGTTAAAGCCAAAGGTATAAAGTCATTGTATGCACTCAGCATGTTATATCAACTAATTGAATGACCATCAGCATTAGAACTAATATTTTCAAACGTCCAACAGGTTTTGAATGATGAGATTGTGTGTTTCACTCACAGTGTGCCACTGTCCATTATTCACAAGGACAGGTGAGGTGATGGAGGCGGGGCCTCTGCCCAGGTCAGCTGACAGCTGCAGGCGACCCGCCTCCAAACGCAGGACAGTGAAATCTGTATGTTTGGAGTGAGAGAGGAGGGCGAGCAAACCACTGTGAGCTCGGGTACGGAACCGCAACCGCAACGACAAACTGAGGACACACAGAACAAAGGGACATCAGTACTTCTGCTGGAGTACAGAGAAAGTACCCCAGTACTTTTGCTTCTCTTCTTCTCCTCTATTTAAAGTACTTTTACTTTGAAAACTTAAGTTCACTTCTTTATTTATTCAGATTTATATACTGTGGATTCCTGTTTTAAAACAGGGGTTGTAAAATAGCCGTCCCTGTTTTGGATGGAGCCCCGCCCATTCTCACCTTTTGCGAACAGTGTTTGGGTTGATGATGAAGGTCATGTGACTGTGTTTGGACAAGCCAAACTGAGCAGCTGCTGGCAGGAAGTTTAACGCTGCCTCTGACGCACACTGGGGCACACACAAATCAAAAATCCAGAATAAATAATAAATAATAGCTTAACAATTCAAATACAATCAATGAATATGTCAGTGAAATTATATAAACAAATTTTGTACCGTCAGTGTTCCTGGTGTCAGGGCGCTGAGATGGGTGGGTGGGACTAAAACCAGGTGGGAGGGGTCAGGAGTGGGCTCCACATCGGAGTCGTCAGGAAGTACCAACCCCCCAACCTTCTCCTCCAACAGGCAGGTGTTAAGATCCACCCCCTCGTACCGCACAGCTCCTGATAGGTCAACGAGCCTGAAAGGAGGCATCAGTCAAAATGATTAACCAATGAAAAAGAAAGAGAGAGCGCGAGAACAAGTGTATGCGTGTGTGTGTGTGTGTGTGTTTGTAAAAAACATACGCTCTGTCCACCACAAGGTTCTGGATGCAGCCTCGGAATGACCTGGAGACATTCTGTAATCTGATTGGCAGGTGGGACTTTTCGTCTGAAGGCACACCACCAATGAAAAAGGAGGACAGCAACAGAGGGAAAAATCCTCTAGGTGACAATGAGACTGACTCCACATGGTCCTCATCAACCTGGATGGACAAAGACCTAAAAAAGAAAGACAAAGACAGACAAAACAAAATGAGACAAGCAGAGAGAGAATTAGCTTTATTTGGAAAAAAATTAAGCGGGGATCAGGAAAATAGATGTGAAGAATTAGGAGAAATATAGGAGGGGCCAAAAATAAGACTACACTTAGATTAGCTGTCGTGGAATCTAACAAGTAAATAATATTAAAATATGACTGGATATCAGATTTTCTGTTAGTCCATATAATCTCCACGGCAACACTTACTTTCTCTTCATGCTGATGATCAGGGAGTGTTTCATTCCGTCAGCGAAGGACCCACCGCCGGGCTTGAGCAACGTGACCCGCCGACTGGCCCCACCTATTTCTCCAAGCTCTGCCTCCAACAAGCCTGACACCAGGTGCACAGAGAGGAAGGACTATGCACGCACACACACACACACACGCACACACAGAATGTGCATGTTAGTTGAGCACAAAAACACTTCTGTCTTCTCATTCACCGCTCGACCCTCATTACCTGGAGTGTATGGCGTTGCGCACGCCAGGTTTGGTCATCGGTAAAAGCTGCCAGCAAAACTCCTGAGTGGTTATTGGAGGAGAAGGACAGCAGAAGCTCCGCCTCCTGGCTCAGTGACAGAGGAGCCAGCTGCACAAAGCCCCCCTTCAAGACTGAGACACTCCTTACCGCCTGACAGAGGAAGGAAAGAAAGAAATGTAGAATTAAACATGACACTTTTGTGTTTGTGTGTGCCTTTGTACATACATACCTCAAGCACACAGCCCTTTCTGACTCCATACGCGTCCCTGAGCAGGTCAAAGTTTGTACGTGCGATTTCCACATTCTTTATACAGCCGACGTACGATCTGGACACCACCTGTCGCCTAGAAACAACACAGCGAGCGAGGCAGGTGAAACAAACTGCTCTCAAGTCTTCACCTGGTGAGTGATGGGCGTGTTCTGGTTGGCTCGCAGATGTCTCACCTGATTGGCCTTGATGTTGGCAGTCCTCCTATGTAGATGGGGTCCAGATCTGAGCGGTTGAGGTCAGAGGCTGTTCCTGGAGACTCTGCCTCCAGTACCTCCTTCTCTGAGGACTGGTCTGCTGATATGATGGATAAGTACCCTGTATACACACACATACACACACACACACACACACAGTAACAATACTGCGGCTTTAGCAGCTGAAATGGAGAAATGGAGGCCTTTTGGGTACTCATGACTACCGTATTCCGCTGTAGTGCAGCTGTATCTGTACTGTATGTTCTCAGTACTTGTAGTATTAACCTTTGCGTTTGTTCCTCTGCAGTGTGATCTTGTACCAGACTCCAGTGTTGTACATCCTGTTCGAGATCAGGATGAGGGGACCAGAGCCCAGGTCAAACGTTAGACGGACACGCCCCTCCACCAACTCTATTGATAGGAAGTCTCTCTGCAGTAGACAGGAAAGGAACAGACTGTAGATGCTGTATCTATCTCCTCCACAATAAGAGCCTCGATAACAATACTCTATGATGCTGAAATATCTATGTGTGTGTGGGGGGTGGGGGGGTCTTACAGTGTTGTTGGATGCCAGATAAAGCAGTAAACCCCCGGGTGACAGCGTTTTGAACAGCATGACAATTGACGTTGAGGTGGCACGTAGCGATTTCTGGACCAATGAGAATCCAGAACCGTCAAAGTGGAAGGACGTCTCCTCTGCCTGAGGACTGTGGGAAAGACAGACAACGTGAGAGAAATCAGAGGACGCCTGTAGGGAGTAGACAATGAGGGTACAGATACAGATACAGTACCTGCTGAAGCAGCCTCCACATTGTCCTTCTCTGCTTTTGTAATTCCACAAACCAACGTTTCTCTCGTTCAGGGATGCCTCACCCACGCAGCCCTGGAACGTGAAGGACTGCAGTACTGAGGGCCTCTGAAATACACACACACACACACACACACACAGAGTTACCATCCCTTCAACTATAAAGCTTCACATTACATTTATGGCTGCTATGTTTACAAATGTTCATTGACATTAGACATCATATGGAATTTTGGGTGAAAACGTGCAAACATCCCAGGGTTCAAGTTTATGGTTACAGTCTAGAGGACGCATTTATGACTCCGTTTGGACCAACACAGATGCAGACTACTAGTCTTTATATTTAGCATTCTGTGATAAGTGCACATGCTGGCTATATTATGTTGTCCAAAATATGTATCCTATTGTTTATGTCCTGCTTTTATTCATTTGAGGATATTGTTTTTGTGTGTCTCATTGTTCATGTAACACACCTTGGTTTGTGCTCCCAGTCCTCCAATGTGTATCACTGTCGAGTTGTTGATATCCAAAATTCGGGCTGGTCCAGGAGATGTTCCCGTTACCGCAGGAAAAAGAACGGAATGGGACTCCAGCTGATGGACCGACAGAGAGCCCAGTGCACCAAACCTAGCGGTCAAAAACACTTCACTACATCCTGTTCATCACATTGCGTTTGGTATGTGTCCAAGTCCAGTAATCCATCACGTTCAATTGTCACATTAGAGTCCATCCCTCCATCCTCTACACTGTTTAAGTATCTGTGAGCTCAGACTTCCTGTTTTCTTACTGTGTTTGTATATTTTCTTAAGCGTAAAGTTACCGTGTGGCATTAATCCGAGTCCATTTGTTATTGGTGATGTCAAGGCCTGGATACTCCAGCCTGGTGCTGCCAGAGCCCACGTCCCACAGCAGAGAAACCTTCCCATCACGCATCTCAACTGCCATGAAGTCCACCTGGAAATTACAATGCATAAGAGGGAAAACTATGTGTAAGCAAAGAGACACTTAGGCATAGTTTATCATCAAAAGCCAACTGGGACAGAGCTGAGACCTTCTGATCCATTCTGACTTTTTCTATGAATAGGAAGTGTGTGGAGACTGTGTGTGTACCGTGGTCTTGCTGCCCAGGTAGAACAGCAGATTATCTGGACTGGAGGTTTTCAGTGTCAGTGTCAGAGTGTTGACATTACTGGACTGAATTTCTGGTCTGTAGGAGCGAACACAGTCCCTGTCTGCCTGCACCGCCACTTTGATCTGAAAGAGAATCCATCATCATCATCATCATCATCATCATCATCAACGTGTGCGCGTGTATGCATCTGTATGTATGTACCGAGGCCGCCTGTCTCCTGGCCTGGTCGATAAGCTCTCTGATGTCAGACAGGTTCCTGCTCAGAGATTCTCCTAAAATGCTGAGTGGTTTTATCCTGTCCATCAGATGCTCTGTACGTCGCTCCGCCTCCTCCATCTTACGCTGTGCCTCATTGGCTGAAGAAACAAAGAGAGAGCAAGAGTCAGCTGGGTGAACTTGTATTTTTCTATGTTTATGTGTGTGTGTGTGTGTGTTGACCAACCTGCAGTGTACGCGTGTGTCATGAGCTGGTTGGTCTCCCTCACAGAGTTGTTGGTTTTTTCCACCACAGAAGAAGAATTGTCCAGCTGCTCTCTGATTTGCTGAAGCCGCTGCAGCGCGTCCTGCAGGCCAGAGTTAGCCGCTGCCACCTGACTCTGAGTCTGTTGCAGATTTGCTGACGAACCTGAGACAGACACACACACACGTACCAATGAAAATAGAACCCCTAGTTAACTTTAGCTCGAGTTTTTGTGCGTTTGTTGCATGCAGCTATTTTCACACGGGAAACAACAGCCTCACCATTGGACAAAATCTGTAGTTCTCTCATTGGCTGACGAAGGAGGAGGCTCGCATTACGGGTGTTCTCTCTGACTGATGTCAGCCTTGATACTACCATGGCGACATTCAGCTGCAGATCTGCAGGAAGACTCAGATTAGACACAGGCACACAGATAGACAGGTGTAGAGAAGGACAGGTAGGCAGAGACAGAAACAACCAGGTGGACAGAACGACAAACAGAGAAAGAGAGAGACGGGACGGACACTCAGAGGGCATCAGATACACATGCAGAGAGAGAGACAGGCAAAACATATTCATATAGAGACAGACCTTCAGTTGTCTTGTTGACTCGCGTGCTCTCTTCCAGAACAGTAGAACTGTCATTCAGTTTAGTCTCGGCCTCAACTGTCAGAGGGTTGTCTGATTGGGCCGTCTGACACAAATACAGAATTGATTAATATTAGAGCATAGGAATTGTATTTGTGTGTGTGTGTGTGTGTGTCTGCATATGTGTATTACCATGTTGAGAGCCTGGGAGGCAGAGCTGAGGGCTATCAAGGCAGCCTGCTCAGCAGAGTCTATGTGGTCCGTGATGTCACTGTCAAGTCGAGCTAACCGGCTGCCATTCTGGGAGACATTGCACACTGAGGAGAGAGAGCTGAGAGACAGATGGGCAGGGAGAGACAGACAGTGAGTTTGTGTTGAAGGTTGACGACCAGAATCCCGATTTTGCCTTTCCGAACAGACACACAGGTTACCTATGCAGTGAGTGGGTGTGGCTCTGCAGCAGCTGGGCGTGGCTCTCTGCTCGGTACACATTCTCCAGAGCGTCTTTCATTTTCATCCCAACAACCAGACCATCCACCTGCTTCCTCAGTAGGGGGCGCCACTGATCCACTTGACTGCCCAACACCTCCTCCTGCTGGTATGACACGATAGTTATCGTTAGTATTTGTCCCACAAGATCCCTGAAAAAATACTTTATTGTTATTGTGTGTGTGTGTGTGTGTGTGTGTGCATGTGTCTTACTGCAGTAATATTTGCTAGCTCTTCAGCTAGGTCAACAGTTTCACTGAGCAACTGATGACTGTGGTCCATTGCAGCCTCCAGAGCAACACAGTCATCGCTTAGATTCTGAGATTGAGACTGAGACCAAAAAAGAGGGAGAAAGGGAGAGAGAAAGACAGAAGACAGATAGGGAGAGAGACAGTGATATGTAAGCAGCCTTTAACTTGGGTTTAAAGCTTTCAGTAAAACCAAGAAATGACATGTATGTACGTCTGTATGTTTACCTGGTACTTGAGCAGCAGAGGGAAATTTATCTCCAGAAGATTATGTGTGAGTTTGTTTTGCTGCAAGGCGTCGCTCAGTAACGTGTCGGTGTCCTGGAGTGTGACAAAGTGGGCAGTGAGGGAGGTAGAGAGGGGGCGGAGTTTGTCCTCAACCGCCGATGTATGAGACAGGAAGTCTGACTGAAGTGACTGGAAGAAGGAATCTGCCAGACTGTAAAGAGACAGTGAAAGAGAGAGAGACATAGAGATAGCGTGTTAAAATCTAATTACCATACAATTAACAGTGATATAAACACACACATACACATACATACACTCACACTCACACACACACACACACACACACACACACACACCTGAGCTCATCATTGACAGCAGAGTGTGCAGCTGTTAGATTGATGGCTCTGATGGTTTCCAGCATGGAATTCATCTCGTCCAGCAGCTGTGTCTCATTGGCTGTATCTAGGGCCTCCTCTGTGGTCTGGTTCAGAAGCCCCGCCTCCTTCTCCAGTGCTGGACCAATCAAATAAAAGAAAATGAAAGAACGTTTCTATTATACTATATTACACTCCACAAAATCAGTTTTTCATTAATTTATTTCCTGAACTGGCTTGATTTTGAAATCATTTATCAAAATGAATCAAAATTCTGAAACATTCTACTTGAATGTGAATGTCACTTTGTGTTGTTCAATTTTTCAGCCACTCTTTCTTTTGTTGTGTATGGTGTGTCTGGTAGTATGTGATTAGGTACGCTAAATTGTGCATTCTTGTGGCCGTTTACCATTAATGCTGTCTTGAAGGCGGCTGATTCTTTCAAGCAGCAAGGCACCCTGGGAAACACTGCCATTGGTGGACACGCCCACTTCGTCCAGATCAACAGAGAGACGGGAAGCCTGCTCAATCAGAGATCACAATAATTAAAACACATCAGAGATGAAAAGTGATTGCTCCCACAACTTCCATAATCCTCTCTGTACTTAAGGTTCTGTGCTTGGATTTATTATTTTGCATATTATATATGTACAATGATCAAATATCATATCAAAGGAATGGAAATTAACTGAATCAGAGGAATTGCATTGGAAGTAGTCATGTGACATTCTAACATACTGCAGCTTTCGTTTCATGTAAAGGAAATGAGTCTTTACATGAACATGAGGGAGAAAAAGAGGGGTTGGAAGCATACCTGCTGCAGCACAGTGCTGAGGTCAGAGGTCAAATAAGTCAACTCATCCTCAACTCTGGATAAATGTAGTATGACTGAGCTGTTCTCTGAAAACAAAGCCTGCAGAGAGAAATGGCAAACAAAATCAATCAATCAATCAATCAATCAATCAATCAATCAATCAATCACCTTCAAACGTCACCCAGATTGGTCTGTTTCAGTTTTTACAGAAACAGTGCCATCTAGAGGCCAATATGGGCTTATACAATTTATGCATAGAGCTATCAGCAGGCAACTAGCATCACTGCAATTTGATTACCAACACATTCATATATTCTCTAGAAAATGGTAAAAAAAAATGATTTGTATGCAAGTGTCTCTACCTGGATGTCTCTGGTATGGTTCTCTAAGATCACCAGCTGGCGATAAGGTGCCACAGCCAGGCTGGTCATGTTGACACCCAGCAGTCGGCTGTCCAGTCTGTCCAGGTCGTCCAGCAGGGGGCCGGTGCACTCGTCCTGACACGCTGAGACAAAACAATCCAAAGGTCAATTATGATTATGCTGAGCAGCACAGGCAACATAAGTTAACACTTAGCTGTGTGATTATGGATTTCATGTGTACTCACACACACACTCTCCTCCTTCCAAGACGTGCCTCTCCTCACATTGGTTGCAGAGCTGACCTTTGACGCCGACCTTGCACTCACACTGTCCAGTCAGTGTATCGCACAGAGGGCTCAGGGAGCCCCATTCACTGCAGCCACATTGCTTGCACTTACTGCCCGGTGATGATGGATTGCCATAGTAACCGAGAGAGCACCTAAAGCAGCATCAATATGGTCAGTTTGACAGATTGTCATTTCCACTCAAAGAAGCTCTACTCCATTAGTCTCTATTAATACTCTGAGCACCACCCTCAGGACAATACAATTTTAGCATCACTAATGGTAACACTGGAACACATAAATCATCAGGATGTTGTTTATGTCCAGCAATATTTATGTCGGCGCTCTCGCTCTCTCACCTCTCACAGTAGCGGCCCTCATAACCCAGCTGGCAGGCGGTGCAGCGGAAATCACCAAACACTCCTTCAGACACACAGGTCGGACTGAAACTACAAACACATACACACAAACAGAGTAAGAAAGTATTAATCGATTAAAATCGATAGATAGACAGTAAGGTAGATAGATAGATAGATAGATAGATAGATAGATAGATAGATAGATAGATAGATAGATAGATAGATAGATAGATAGATAGATAGATAGATAGATAGAGTATAAGTATAAGATAAAGACGGAAGGAAATAAGAGCAGAGGCGCACTTGTACCTGTTGTCCTTAAGGGGGCAGGCACACAGGGAGCAGTCACTGATGGAGTTGTTGACGTTGCCATAATATCCAGAGGCACAGAGCTCACAGTTCTTCCCACTTGTGTGGTGCTGACAGCGCTGCACAAAACACAGTGCCATCAATACACACAGAGACCTCTACTGCTTTTTAATGATCTCTTCGATAACATACGATAAGACGGGTCTTTACCTGACACTCTCCGGTCTCCATATCACAGCTCCTGCTGTGGTTATTGCAGCGACAGGGAACACAAGGTCGTGCATACAATGACCTTTGTCTCTGAGGAGACAGCTCAGAGAGAGGCTGGCGGAAATAACCAGGAGCACACTCCTACAGACAGACAGGTAGAGAGAGATACGGGTGAGCCGTTCAGTTATCTTTACTCTGTGTGCATGTGCATGTGTGTGTCTGTTTTGTTACCTGACAGGACAGTCCAGCATATCCCAGTGGACAGACACACGACTCAATTAGCCTGGCCACACCGATTCCAACCTCCGATCTTTCCACTTCCTCTGCCTCCACTGCAGTTTCCAAGGTGATGTTTGAGATTCTGACAGAAAAAAACATATCACTACCACCACTATTATCAGTGCTACTGATCGTACTACCCCTGTCTGTACTACGTGTCGTGAAGTCGAGCTCTTTCAAAGATTTCTCGCCTTTGTTTTCCTTAGTTGTTATTTTTCTTCTGTCTGCACCCCTGCTGTCATACCATTATAAGCAGCAAGTCAACTAAGCTTCATCCACTCCAATGCTGTTGTTGTGTAAATCCCAAAAACTCAACCATGGGCCAGGGCAACGCTAAGACGTGCGACAACAGCACAGGGCTACTTCAATCTAAAAACTTCGTGTTGAGTCATGAAAGTCTGCTGACATCAAATTGTCTCTCATGAGAGACCATACAACACTCTACTCTGTAACAAGTCCTTCACAGAACGAGATGTGTGTGTTTGTGGTAGTGTGTGTGTACCTGCTCTGCTGCAGCCTACTCCCATATGAAGCTTTGATGATGATGTATTGGATGTTCCTGAGCACATTCATGAAGTCAGCGTGACTTACGGCCCTCTCTGACACCGAGTTAAAGTATTTCCACTTGTGCTGTGATAGACAGACAGAGACATTACATTATCACTGTACATCGGCTTAGTTTATCCAAATAGGATCCATCAGTCTATTCCGTATGTTAATTACTCCAGTCAGAATGTAGATCAAAAATTTATTATTTATCGGGACGTTCAGCTAACAAAATAAATGAGAAGTTCCTCCTGCAGTGAGTCATCTTCTTCACATTAAAGATCTTTGGTCGAGCTCATCAGCTTTCCCGTGATTCTCTCTGAATTAGTTCCTGTACCTCTGTCATGCTGATGTCATGCTGCGTTCTGACACCGTTGCTTGGGGCAACCATGTCAGTGTATATCACCAGCTTCTTCAGGGTACCACCCCGCATCAAGATCTGAGGCTCTTGATTGGACAGCCCAAAGCCGTCCTCCGCATAAAAGGCCACGGCATAAGACAGCAAGCCACCATAGGACAGCAGCTAAACACAGACACGCAACAATATTACAAAACGACAGAACACACACGTCAGATGAAGAGGTGCCGTCAGTCAATCATCTGTGCTGCATTACCTGGCTGCCTTCAAACTGTCTGGGGAGCCTCCAGTAGAGAGGACCGGCAAGCCTGCTGCTGTTCAGCTGACGGCTGTCCAGCAGCATGTCGCCGTCCTGCTGGTAGACTCCAGAAACTACACCCTCCAGGTTAGACTGACTGACCACTGACAACAGGGCAGGAGATCGAGACAGGGTGATCTGAGGAGAGAGAGAGAGCGCTTGTTCAAATGACTGCTATATTGCCTGAGAACCACTAGGTGCCACCATTAGTTTAAAAAGGGTTCAGATCACTTCGTGAGGGAGGCTTCAAAAACTTCATGAGACTTTGTTGTTATTTAAGATGTGTGCTGCTTCTGTACATGTGTACTCACAGGTACTCTGACCAGTCCTCCCAGCTCCTCACAGTCTGCATCCAGTCCAGAGCAGAAACACTGAGAGCAGCCTGCCGGATTCAGAGCCGACAGGCCAAACCGACCAGAAACACACTCCTCACAGCGCCGACCAGATACACCCTCCTGTACAGACACACACACACACACACGCATTTTCAGACGCGATCGAGTCAAATCACAGCACCGTTCAACAAGTACATTTTAGCTAGCACTTGATGGCAGTGCAGAATATTTTACTGAAAGCTCCTTCAAGACAAGGATATGATTGGAAACACAGACACGCACACACACACAGGTTTACCTTGCACACACACTCTCCATTGGACAGACAGTTACACACTCCCATGGTTGTGTTACAAAATTCTGCCTCTGTTCCCACCACATCACAGCCACACGCTGTGCATGCTGGGTAACCGTAGTAACCTGTGGCACATTGATCACATGAGCTGCCACTGAACCCCTCCCGACACAGACACTGGCCATTGGTCAAATTACACTGGGAGGCGGAGCTTCCTTCTAGGCTGCAGTTACATGGCTGGAATAGAGAAAGTATCAGTTAATATCTGTTTGTGTCTGTTTGTGTATACGTGTGTTTGTGTGTATGTGTGTGTGTGTGTGTGTGTGTGTACCTTGCAGCCTGTGACTGGGTCATGACCCCAGTGATCTGCTTCACACCTCTCACAGGTGTCTCCCTCTGTGTGGGAGGGACAGATGCACTCGCCGCTTTCTGGGTCACAGTTGCCGCCGGTGTGAGCACAGTTGCATGCTGGTAGGAGAGGAGTAGATCAGTCAATCAAACAAAAATTCTTACCAACTGGCAGCCAGGCTAATGTACCTAACACAGAAAAATTATTTATCCGTTTGTTTACCCTTGCATCCGTTGCTGTTGAAACCATAGTGACCATGACCGCAGCGGTCACATTTCTTGCCGGCCACACTTTTCACACACTGGCACTGCCCGTGCATGTCACATGACTCAGAGAGTGAGCCTGACTGGTTGCAGCCGCAGGGCTGACAGCCACGACCACTCTGCACCCCGAAGAAGCCAAACTAAAAAGATCAGGACAAAAGAGCTTAATTTCCTTAGTTTATATAAGAATCATATTTATGATTCTAACTGTATCCAGTGGTTCTCAAAGTGTGAGGGCAGCCTCCCTGTGGGGCTGCAGGCACTTTTCTGGCAGTGCAAGTGATGAACAGTTTTTCATTTAGTTGTGTTACTTCACAGAAAAGACAGGGGGTTATAATACATAGCGCTGAATGAGTCACTGTTTTCTTTAATGAGTTGAAGAACAAGCTGATGATGTGTGTGTGTGGTTCAGTGTGACTTTGTGTGTGTGAGTGTTGTTACCTGGCAGTGATCACACATTCGTCCTGTCACGTTCTCCCTGCACTCACACTGCCCTGTCATGGCATCACACACATTGGAGAGGGCGCCATTGACATCACAAGCACACTCTGAGAGAAAGAGAGGGAGGGAGATGGATAGAGAGAGAGAGAAATTCTATTTATTTTTGTTGTAATGAATAAAAATAATGTTGTTGGTTCTGCAATTTGACTGTCTCCCTCAGAAGTTGGCCCCACATAAAGTAACATAGTAGCACACACACATGCATGTGATTCAGTAGAACAATGAGGTCAGAGTATGAAACTAATCTGGAGTGGGAGAGAGAGATCGACATTCAACATTGTGCGTGTATGTGAAAGTCTAAACTTTCAAATGTTTCATCTGTTGGAAGTGAATGTTGTTCAAAATAAGAGACAAGATTAAGTCACCCCGTGGAGTGTGTGTGTCTGTGTGTGCCTGAGTTGAAATGTAATCTTTCTTATGCTTCGTCTATTAAAAGAGACACTGACACTGACAAATTACATGTTTCGTCTGTTGAAAGTGAAGGTTTTCCTCACCGAGACACACTGATAAAGTCACCCTGTACTGTGTTCCAGGTGAAAGTGTGTATGTGTGTGTGTGTGCATGAGTCAGTGAAGATGAAGTTTAGGTCACCTTTTCAATTAATTGTCGATTTACTAAATGTTGTGTCCCTGCCCACAGCAGGTTTTTTACTGTGTATCTTACCCTGACAGTTTTTGGCATGGACAGCATCACCATGGTAACCAGGCTGACAGACTTCACAGTGTCGCCCAGCGGTGTTGCCGAGACAGCGAAGACACTCTCCAGTAACTGCGTCGCAGTGCCCCTCCTCATTGATGTCCACGTTGCCATTACACTCACATCGCACGCAAGATCCGCCTACTACTGTTGGGTCACCATAGAAACCACTTGCACACCTGGAGAGAGAGCCACAGGGAGTGGGAGACAGAAACAAGTCCTATGAATGGAAGGCCACGCAGTTGATTGCTGAGTGTCACTGAGCCTGCTGCCTTTAATTGGTAGATCAGTCTGTCAATCAACCTCACCTCTGACAGCTGGTCCCGGTGTAACCCTCCTGACACTGATCACAAAACACTTGACCAGAATCCTGCAGCACACAGGTCGGGCTGAAGCTGGAAGCATGAATTAAGATTTTATTTCAACTGACCAAACAAATACAAAACTTTTGCACTTGTTGTTGACCCTTGTCTAATTGTTTCAGTGTCTTGTTATTGTTGCAAAAGTGGAAAAGAACATGAATAAAACTTACTCAAACCATCCATACACTATAGCTACCATTTAACAACTCCCTAATAGCCACGCATAACAGCTGAGCAACCACATGACAACACCCTAACAAACAACCACACAACAACATATTAAAAAACATCTATAAGAGCATAGCGACCACATAACGACTCCCCAACAGCTACTCATTACACGATAGGACTATTTAAAACACCATAATAACTACCTTTAATAGCATAGATGCCATTTAGTAACAACAATTAAGAAATGCCATTACAGAATTGCGACTATGTATCAAAACGCCAACAACATCCCACCACTATATCATCCCCTTAAGAACATCCTAATAACCATCCATAACAGCCAATCAACTGCATAGGAATCAGTAACACCATAACAACAACCTAGAGTCTATAAAGCAACATCCTACCAAACACTGAGCAACAACTTGACAGTGAACTTGAACCCCAGAAATTGTTCTGACATTGTGTCATGTTTTATTCAAGTGCCTGAGATTAAGAAGACAGCTGTTTCATAATGATGCAGGTGTGCCGTACTTGTTGGACAGAACAGTAAGAGGACAGGCACAAAGACGACAGTCGTTAGGTGTTCCTTCAGTGGCATCGCCATAGAAACCGGGAAGACACTGATCACAGTGTGGTCCTGTGGTATTATGTGTACAACTCTGACAAAGAGAGAGAGACAAAGAAAGACAAAGTGAGGTGATTACACATTTAGCATGCTAACAGTTCGAATGTTCTGTAGCACATTAACATTAAGGAAATGATAGAAGAACTCTGAGTCACAAAAGACCAATTTATTGAGTGCAGCAGGTTATTCATGTGACAATAACAGTCGTCTTTTACTCTGCATAGCCGTAGGGTCATTATTGGTGACAATAATGTCACTCATGGTGCAGCGGTACAATGCCCAAAGGCATGATAAGGAAACCCCGCCCACATAACCCCAAACACGTTACAGTTTCTTTATTCACTAAAACTCAAAACAGCAAAGAAATCAATTTCTTCCTCTCTTTTTATAAGTAATAGCAGCCGTGAAAGCGATTACCAGCGATACCTGCAGGTTAGGAGTATGGTTGGCTAACAAACTTGGCCAGTGTGTGTGTGTATACACTCACCATACACACTCCGTTGACGTCGCACTCACTGGCGTGGTCATTACATTCACACTGCATACAATTTCCTCCAAACAAAACTCCGCCTACTCTGTAGAAACCTGACAGGCATGCCTGAAAAACACACACACACACACACACACACACAAATAAATATGTAACACTTAATGCTATATAATTACTCAGATAATTACTGAAACTGTTGATTTAAGTCCACAAACCTCACAGGAAGTACCGCTGTAACCCCAGGGACATTCGCAAGTCTCCACAGCAACGGCCTGGACACCGGAAACTGAGACAGGGTCTGCCACGTCTAATGACACTGTGCTGAGACTGATGGAGACAGAGGCAGAGAGACAGATAAACAGAGCAGCTGATAACATGTACACATTACTTAAGTCTCATATCAAACTGTTTCTCACTCAGTGTATTTAGTCTAGCTGCCTACAAAAAAACACCGTCTGAATATGTGACTCATTCATCTTTTACACTAACAACAGCCATGTCTGAATGAATCTGTCAGTAAATGTCAGTCAGCAGCTGATAATCACTGACAAATTCAGCAATTAAAAAAACTTATGGTATATGGTGAAAAACAGAGACAAGCAGCAGCACTTTGAATGAACCTTCACATGGTAAAACTATGTTTTCAAAATTCAATAGATGTAATCAGCTTACTGTCCCCTCATTTAACATTATCTGATTGTTGTTGTTTAATTAGTTGTTTAATCAGATTAGTGTTTTCTCATTAATTATAATTGGATGATTGTTGTCCTGTCACTTGTAATCAGACTTTGATCTCACTGTCCTCACCGTATGGGTCCATCGGTGGAAGAGTTGAGGTGAATTCTGATCCTTAGAGATGCTATGTCAGCTAGGACTGACAGCACGTCATCACGGGTCACCCGTGTGTCTGTGTCCGAATCCACGAACCCCTGCGGGAGGATCACCACGGCAACTGTGCGCTCAGCCAATGGAGAGAGGAAGAGGAGGAGCGGAGGAGAGAGACGCAGAGAGCGACCATTACCCTGGAGACAAGAGAGAGGTTTTACTCAACTGACATCATGATGTCTTCTGTAGTTCTTACAATATTTACCAATTTTTTTGGGGGGGGGCTGTATTTTATGTAGTACTGTTATTATTACCTCAATGATGATGTCAGAGTGGGCGGGGAGTGAATGATCCTCATTATCTAATGGGATATCATAAACCACACTATAGT
Source organism: Brotula barbata (assembly GCA_900303265.1). Classification (NCBI taxonomy): domain Eukaryota; kingdom Metazoa; phylum Chordata; class Actinopteri; order Ophidiiformes; family Ophidiidae; genus Brotula; species Brotula barbata. Next base: position 180,536 of record OMNV01013154.1, read on the forward strand.
TCAGAAAGCCTCCATAGGACACCAGCTAAGAGACAAGCAGACAGATGAGCATAGAGGCAAAGAAGTAGACAGGCAGATGGACAGACAGGTAGAAAAAGGGACAAGCAGAGAGGCAGTTAGATTTTGTCATGTTAAGCGATGCATCTCCACTTTATATGGCATTAAGCCCAAATGGAAATGGAAGCTCACCTTGTTGCCTATTAAATTGTCCGGTGCCGCCCAAGACAGCACTTGCTGATGGCTGTGACTGGAAGATGTGTTGGCAGTGACAAGAAGTTCGTTACCATGGATAACGGGGGTGGTGTGCAGGGAAAGAGATGGAGAGGGCCGAAGCCAAGCATCTGTGTGAACCAGCTGGAGAAAACCACAATACCAGACAGACAGGGTCAAGCTGTGCTCTATGTGCAGATCGGTGTGGGTGTGTTTGAGTGTGTGTGTGTGTTACCTGTGCTCTAGACCAACCAGAACTCTCGCACACATCAGAGACACCAAAGCAGAAACAGTCAGTGCAGCCAAATAGATTTTCAGCCTGCAGGTTGTAGAAACCTGACTTACATAAATCACAGTGGGCTCCCATCACGTTTGCCTGAGGAGGAAACAACAAACATAAATGACAACGGAAACACAACCAAAGGTACTGCACAACAGTTAAATTACATGAAATAGTGATAATATTGTGAGTACATTATGGCACCTCACCTTGCAGATACACTCGCTGCAGGGGTCAGTGTTGATGCTGCCAGCCAAGTTACACTCACAGCGAGTACACTTAGGGAAGTCTCTGTACCCAAAAGCACAACGGTCACATCGCTGACCTGCAAACCCCTCCTTACACACACACTGTCCTGGAGATGCTCCTGCACATACATAAAGACGTTAGAAAAAGTGCACATCATAATGACAATGACGATGATAATGGTGATGATGATGATAATGATGATGACCTGGTTGTGTGTTGTCTCTGGTGCAGACCGTAGACTCTGATCCTCTCAGATCACAGTTACACTCAACGCAGGGAGAGTCTGCATATGGTGAAACCTACACACACACAGACACACATACAGGTCTGGTAACTAGAGTTACTTTCCTTGTACCTCAGATGGTTTGTAGTATTTTGTCAGTATAGAGCTGCATTACCTCAGATGGCCTGTAATATCCAGGAGCACAGGTCTCACAGTTGATGCCCGCAGTGTTCTGTTGGCAGTGCAGGCAGACTCCGCCCCCTTGGCGCACATCACGACTGTTCAAACTCAATCCGAGCTCTGCAACCGTCTGATTATAGTAACAGTCCACTGCTTTATTATGACAGTTACACTCTGAACAGCAGACCAGTGAGAGAGAGAGAGAGAGAGAGAGAGAGAGAAAGAGCAGTTTGGCTATGGGTGCACCATGTGATATGAAGAGGACAAAAAGTGAAGATCACAGGACGTTGACAGCATATTTTCCTGATTCTGTCTCTTACTTTCACAGGTGTTTCCTTCACTGATGGTTCCTGGTTGCCATGCCTGCTGGTGGTACCCAGGGCAACACTCATTACAGCTCTCTCCACATGTGTTATGCTCACACATACACTGCAGCTTCTGTATACACACACATATATACACATTAAAATGATTCTCTTTCACATTCTTTGTGTGCAGATGTGGGCGTGTGTGTTTTATTACTTTGGTAAGGGGGTCCAGCGGACAACTCTGGGCGTGGCCGTAGCAGATACACATCCCTCCCACTGAGATGTCTTTAATGGAGTAATAGTACTGAAACAAAACAGACATGGTTTATATGATTATAAAGACATGTAAATAATAAATCATAACTACAAGAATCATTAAATCACGTTTAAAATTCAATATAATACCAAAAATAAATTAACATGACTAGGAAATTCGACTTCATTTAGACAAAAACTAAATCTCTCTATAGGCCTCACCCTCCTGGTGACGATGGGGTCGATGTCTCGGGGGTCATGGTTGCTCAGGGTCATGAGGTCAGCATTGAGGGTTCTGATTCGCTGTAGCCTCAGCCTGATGTGACGAGCCGAGGTGAAGTTTAGAAGTTCTGAGGTTAGGTCTTCTGTTCCAGGTCGGCCATTAATCAGAGAGGTGTGGATCTAAAAGAGGGAGAGAGAGAGACAGGTGGCACAGGGCTTTGAAGGTGAGGACCAGGATTTTATAGACGATCTGGTGGGAGACAGGCAGTCAGTCGAGGTTTTTCTGAACTGGGGTGATGTAATGCCAGGATTTGGTATGAGTTCATCGTCGGGCAGCAGTATTTTGGACCAGTTGATGGAACTAATGCTGTCATGTTTTGTTTTTTTATTTAGACCGACACATTGCTACATTTCTTAATATTCTGGGATGAGAGTTTACCCATCAATATTTAGACATGAATGTGAATAATAATATGTGAATAAGTTAAACCTGTGTCCAGACAGAGATACAGACAGATTGTCTCACCTCTCCGTGTTCGAGTGGGTTCAGTCTGGAGTAGTAGGAAGTGCAGATGACCTCGGTGTCACTCTTGTAGGTGGGAGGTCCTAGTCGAGGAGTCACATTGTACCTCGACAAACACTCAGAGTCACTGAGAGCGTAGTACTGCCAGGGTTCGAATGTCACACCATCAAGAGAGCGCTCCAAAATCCAGTTACCTAACAGACCAACAGACAGGTTTCCATGACATTAGTATTCATGGTATTGCACCTTACAGCTTGAACTGGAAAAGACTCGCTGACATTTTTAATCCAGAAGTCACTCTTAACTCTTGTTCCTGTCTGAGAAATCACACAGCAGGGTCACAACACAATTCTAAGGCCCAAGAAAAATCAGGACGTATCCAGGCAACTACCATGGAGCTTGGTTGACTTGAGTTTCAAGGAAATAAAATCACATACTGCTTCTTAAGTCAGCCAATCTTATGAGAAAGATGATTATGTTTGCACTGAGAACAGCCTGAAGCTGGCAAAGTCAGACTAAATAATTTCTTACATCAACCCAATGATGTAGCAACCAACCCCCTCCCCGAAAAAAAAAAAACAACGCAGAAAGACAGACAGACAAGCAGACAGACAAGCAGACAGACAAGCAGACAGACAAGCAGACAGCCAGGTCTTACCTGGCCGAGGAGAATTAGCTGCCTTGATGATGATGTAGGCGATCTGGAAAATCTGAGACACAGACAGAGAAAGATAAAGAAGTTGACAGACGTGCAGGTTTGAGTTAGTTTGTTGGTGGTCAGTTCAATTAAAATAATGATGACGATGATGATGAAGTGGATGATGACATCACAGCTCTGATACAGACATTAATTAAAAACTAACAAACATTCTACAAATGAAATAGCAAAGTAAACAGAAGTGATTTGAGGATTCTTGATAACGATCTAACAATCACTCATATAATAATTTGCATATTACCGGCTCTAATATCTGCAGGATTGCACAGGACCAAAAGCTTTTCTAAATCAAGATGTTTCAGTCCGCAAAGTAAATACATACTAAGTGGTGCTGCGGGAAAGGCTCATTACTTCTCAATCAGACATCTCTCTCTCCTGTTTGTTTAGTCACAGCCAAATTCTGCTAAAAATGAAAACTACTTGATGTATGCCAAATCAAAGTATAGACGTGTGTTAGCTCTGTGATGGACTGACGGTCTGTACGGTGTGTACCCAAAACATACAAATTAACCACACTTTTTTGTAAAAGAACAAACAGTGACAATGAAAGTCTGAGTCAGGACTGTAGGCCGACCCAAACAAATTAAGTAAGTGAGAGATCAACAGACAAAAACAGTGGAAGACACAACCTTGGAACACTGTGTGCGTGTGTGTATCATTTCTGACGATAAACCTTTCTGATAAAAATGTTAATGTCTTTCTTATTTCCTTTCCCATTGTGACAATAAAAACCTTCACACTAACGTTGTCACGTCCTGACAGCTCAACTCTTTCATTTTATCTTATTAAATTAAATTGTGTGTCTGTGTGTATGTGTGTGAAATGATACAGTTGTACAAAAGCTGCATCATTGTTTGACTTTTTTTGAGAGTCGTCAAAAAATAAAGTCAGAGAGATTAAATTACAGAGAGACGATTAACACACACAGACATACACAGGTACACAGGTGTTCAAACGCCCTGAGGGGAACAACTAATAGACTTCCTGCAGACACACAGACAGGTGCTGCTTCAAAGTAAAGTCTCATCATTATCAACAGATGTGCTGACCTATTGTAAAAACACAGGTTTGTGTGTGTGTGTGCGTTACCTGCTTCAGGTCCAGAGTGATTGTCACCCAGTGAAACTTGCGTCCATTCTTGATGCTGGGACTCTGCCACCACTGGTTGGTTCCGTCTATGGCATTTGTGATTGGATGACGCTCTGCCACACAAAGTGAAGTACTTTAAGTACATCTTTATAGTACTGCATGTACAATTTGAAGACATGTACATCCTGTGAATTAACAGACACAGGTCGGCATTTGTGCTCTGTGTTGTGGGTTTTCTGTGGTACCTTTGGACAGAACAGAGTTGGCATCACATCTAGGACAGTGTGGGTTCTTGATTCGTCGACCTGGAACGTGTTCCACCAGTTTACAGTAAACCTCCGGTTCTGGATCGCCACATGTCGCATTACTGGTGATTATTGCATTACTGGCCAGGTTCAAGATGGCCGGAAACAAACCTGATAGAGAGGACCAAAAGGTTAGCATGTAGACCAAAGTGCTAGCATGTAGCTAGTAGCATGTAGCATTTAGTGGGGTATACACCAGTTTGTTAGCCTTACAAATCCATGAGCGTAAATTCTGTGTACTCGTAACTTTTTCTCATTTGTCCAGGAGTTGTCAAACCGTCTGACATCTCTATGTCCCTGGCATAATGTTTGACTGAGAAATCATATCGAACATTTTCATCTGATACCACATGACGAGTGGCAGCCATGTTGGATTAAAAAGTATGGAAGAATAACACATGGTTGTAACGACATATTGTTAAAACTTTTTATTCTAATTTTTAGCCACAAGAGTGTGAAAGAGTGTGTTTATTTTCACTGCAGTTGTGGGGAGTTTTCACCATAGTAGCCAGGACAACAAGAGTTGGCTGACCTTCATAAAAACTCGTCATGAAGCCCAAGAAAGTTAGTGCCAGTTGTTATCAACCATTTTGAGTTTTGTAGCAATGTGTCCACTGTAAAATATGGCATTTTAGCTGCAGGGAATACATACACACACACACACACACAGACACACAAAGATTAAGTGTGGTTCCTGGAAATAGACAACGCTGAGTCACTGTCTACAGTCTGCTGCTTCATGCTAGCAGCAGACTTGACTTCCTGTCACTGATCTACTAATTGAATCTGATCGCTTACACAGATTTGAGAGGTGTCTCGGCACATCTAACCTGAACAAATTCATAAACTAATTCAACATAATTAACGGAACACATTCATCTTGTTATGTAGAATCACTAATTATCTGCAAGTCAGATTAAGATATTGTGTCAATGACACACTCACTGTGTTTTAAAGTTTTAAATTTAAACTCGTCAGTCACTCAGCACATTTTCATACACTTTTAAACTTCATATTATAGAAGGCAACAAATCATTTTTTGTAGTATAACGTACATAGGTTTAAGCAAAGTCAAAGTGAAGTAAGTTCACTTTGAGTAGTCACACACGCACACTCACACACACAGAGATGCTAATTACTGTTGTGTGTGATCAGCTGTGAGAGTGTCTGTGAAGGTGTGATAACATCAACTGGGTGGTCTGACAACACACAAACACGCGCACGCACACACACACACACACACACACACACACACACACAGATGTTGCAATGGAAGCAGCAGACTCACACAGAGACAGATGTTTATCAGCCTCCCCCAGTGCCCCCCAGAAACCAACTGATTACATTACAAAATCACAAACTTGTCAACACAATGTGACAATCGGATCAGATCGCATCATCAGCATAATAAGCAATAATCACAGATCTGATCAGCAAACAGACAAACACACACACACAAATGCAGCGATAAGGTTGCACCCTGCAGGGATAATTTCGGTGTGCTGGGGGTGTTTCAGGAAGGGGGCGGGAATGACTCCTCACACATAACACACAAACACACCATCACTTTGTTCTTGAAGGACACAGTGAACGTTTATGCAACCCCTCAGATTCCTGAGTCTTCTAACCATTATACAACCTTCTGGAAACATTTGAGTTTGATTTCTCAGTTCCCAATGATGGTTTTGGTTCTGAGGGAGTGTTGTCTGGAGAACATTCTTAAGTAGATAAAACACAAACAATATTTCATAATATAATTAATAATAATCAAATATCTTTATTAAGATTCGTTCTATATATCTTTCTGCAGTTTTCTACAATGCTCTTTCTTTTTCATGTTTTCTAAACCACATTAGAACATCTTTTGAAAATTATGTGTCAATTGCAGTAATTGTAAAAATTCTTGAGATATTTTTTGATGATTACAAGGTGTGTAAGACATCATCAGATTTTTCTGTAGCAAAAATTTCTTTCAGATTTTTTCCCCTTAGCTTAAAGAATTTCCTGATATCAAGGCTAAATAAAGAAATTACTTGCTGAGTGCCAGAAGATTAACAACAAACTTTCCCTTAAGTTTCAAAAATGCACCTCATTGTTAACATTCATACACCTTAAAGTTCAACAAGAAACTTTCGCAAACTTTCAACACATGGAACAAAGTAAAAGTTTCAGCAGAAAACGAGGACAAACAAGGATAAATGAGAATAGAAAGAAATAAAAATGTCTGACCTCTCTGCTGAGCTGCACTTTGCTCCGTCAGCACCAGCACCAGCAGCAGCAGCAGCAGCAGTTTCATCTCTGCAGAGAAAGAGTGTAACTCAGAGTTAAAGTGGATCCAGGCCGGATCTCAACTTGTTCTAAACCAGGTGTCAACTGGATCCAGACTGGCACTGACTGGGTGTAAACCTCCTGACTTGCATTTACAATATGAGCTGAAGTGGGATTAAAGTGGTGCTGAAAGCTCAGCCTGTTGGAATGTTTCTCTCTTTCATTCATTCAGCTGAAAAAGAGGGGGATGGTGGGCTGTACCATGTGTGGTGTGGATGTGGGGGTCTCTCTATCTATCTGTCTGTCTGTCCCCCACTCTCCCTCTCTCTGTCTGATCTAAGACTACAAATAAGATTAAACTTTTTAAAGTTCAATATCTGCTGCAACTCCAGCCATCAGATAAATATGGTGGGAGAAGTGAAGTAACGTAACAGTTGTTCTGAAGTACTTAAGGAGTAAAAGTACTTAGTTACCTTCTGTTGATAGAGGAATGCTGTGAATTGCAGAGGGTTAAAAGCTATAAAAACAGTGGTCTGCTCCTTTAACTGTCTGAGCCCATTCACATCAAGCTATTGTCTCCCAATGGGGGAGGGGAAGATGGACATACTGTTTGTGTGTGTGTGTGTGTGTGTGTGTGTGTGTGAGAGAGAGAGAGAGCATGTGTGTACATGAAATCACAGCAAGTAATTTGATCTGCGTTATATCATTTTTTATTCTAATGTGAATAAATGCATCTTTTTTCTGTACATTATGTTAAGTAAAATTCTTTTATCAGTTAATGATATTTTTAAACTTTTTTTCTCAGTAGAACAGGACAAAATATGTGTGTGTTAACTCAGACTAGTGACTACAGACTAGAGACTACAAATAGTACCAGACATTATGTATTAAATTTACTACTACTGTTGCTGATGTTTTTCTAGAAAGCGTTTAAACACCTTTTTCACATTTTCCTTCAATGAAATAATGTCTAAAGTCTCAAATACATTAGTTTTAAATCCTGTATCATTGGTATCAACAGGGAGTAACCTTTGTGCTTTCATAAAGGAATAATAAAATTTGTGTGAAATAAAACAATCAAAGAATGTTTTGGTTTGACATACTCTGGGTTTAAATTGTTATTATTTTCTGATGTTACAGTATGTCTGAATGACCTTGATGTATAGTAATAATACTGCCACCACTACTACTACTCATAATAATAATAATAATGATAATGATATGTTTCTACGTGTCTTAGTTTGCTGCTGTGTGTAAATGTTTGTGAACATCAACAAATTGCCAGCGTCATTACACTCCTGCTAATGAGACGACAGTGAGGTGCAAAACGTCCAACAACTCCTTTCTGTATTTTGATCCATTTTATTCATTTTCACTTTTACAGGATTTTTCATTCCAGAAGCAAAAAATTGAAGAAAAAAAAATGAAGTCGTTGATGTGCTCTGGTTGGTCAGTTTAGCTTTTGAACTGACATGTGACAAGAAGCGCTCGTCATTCCCACTCTTCAGTTTACTGTGTGCTCTTTGCTGCCCCCTTCTGTGCATGTCAGGGGGAACATCTATTAAGCAGCATTCATGTTGATTATTGCAGAAAACAAAAAGTTGATTACAAGTGTGATCAGTAGCCGCAGTCTCCTATGAATTATATTAATATTCAATTATTTTTATTCTTGGTTGAATTGGACTGGATCTGTTTCCTGGCTGTTCTGAGAGGGGCGCGTACTCGAGCGCATAACACATAACACAGTGGCGCTGGTTCGATTCCGGCTTGTGGCCTTCGCTGTACGTCATCTTCTCTCCTCCCTGTCTGTTTCTTTACTGCACCTATCACAATGCCTCTCGCAAGAAAGCAGAAATGCGATAAACAAATAAATTAACAATCATCATCAAATATCACTTTCCACTTCCTGTTGATGACATCTGTTTGGTTCTCTCCCACCATTGGATGTTTCGTTGTAGACCTATGATGACTTATGGATAAAAAATTTAATATTTCCATCTTTAGGATTTTTCATGCATTTCCCAGGTTATTCCTTAAAAGAAAGTTTTTTATTATTAAAAAAGGGAGGGCGCATTCCAGAAATGAAGAAATCGGTCTTAAATATAGAGACTGTTTATACATTTTGGGGCTTTGTTTAGAGTCAGGGCTGTCACCGCCATAACTTACAACTCAAATTTTAAAAATTCTTAATGGTATACTAGGTAAATGACACTCCAGCCCACTAGGTGGCAACAGCAAAACCTCTATGTAAGAGCATTTAAGACAATGACACTGATTTGTGGTTTGAAGACAATAAGGTAAACATGGCCTTTACTGTCATGTCAGGTCAAATGTCACTAGCATGTTTTCAACACACATTTTAAACTAGAATACCTTGCTTGATTTTTAACATAGATGTCACTTAAGATATCTTGTTTTTCTGTTCTGATAGTTAAATGAAACACGCAAATAATTAGCGTGTAGCTAAATGTGGTTAGGTCGCAAATTTTGTCATTACTTTTTAACTTAATGACTTTTAGTGCAATTCTGTGTGAAAATTCATGCTCAGTTGATCATGTATTGGACTTGCCCATATCTGTGAATGGGATTGTGATTGACATATCTCTATGGTAGGTAGGTCACCAGATAGCTAGGCTAACTAGCTGCTTGGGAGCTAATGTGATACTGATAAGTCTCTAAAGTATTCGCCCAGCTTACACAACAATTTAGATAGATACATACATAACACTGCTAGACAACAAATGGAAAAATTAAATTATTTGATTTTCACAATAATGGATCGTGACAGCCCTAGAGAAGATTATGTAACTGAAACATATGAATACATGGCCATATTTGTTGTAATTCCAGGAAGTAGTGAAACACTTTGTTGTCACGTGATACCGACCAATCACGTCCTTCTCATCAGAGTACAGGTTGGAGGAAAATAACACTTCACAGTATGTTTGCAGTTAAGCTAAGATAATGTGGGTTACCTGACAATACAGGATGATTTAAACAGCCTCTTTTACCCATAATGCATATGGCTCATGTAAGAATGTTCTTGATGAACGCAATATGTAAAGCACTCTTCATGTGGAATTAATTAAAAACTATGCCGTAGAATTAGGACTCGGAGGCAAAACTGCCCAGTTCGTCCCAGTTGTCGCCTTGTACAATAAAACATGCTGTGAAATGACAGCTGTATCGGTTCATTTTAGATTGTGCTATCATTTGTTTGTCTAATGCCACACTCAGGACACGTTAGAAAAAGAGGAAGACAATTTGTTGCTACATCTTGGACGTGTTAATACTTCCACATCCAAGAAGAAGATCCAAACAAAGCCCAGTCCTGCTGGTCGTCTGTCATTTGTGGGCGGAGCAGAAATGAACACATCCTCCACCCACTCCTCATATTTACAAAAGTCTGGTATGAAGTCAAGTCAGATGTAAAGGCAGCAGAACATTCCTCCTCGTCCTCTACGCTGGAACATGATTGGCTCAGAGTTGTGCTGCTAGTCACTGACTTGGTTCTGGATTGGTTGTCCGGTCCATTTCCTCCTCCTCTCTGTTGTGTAGACTGCAATCAGCCTGCGATATCATCCGCAGCTTCTCCATGTTGGAAAACTTTCGCTTTGATGTCACTCCATCTGGACCCCCGGCCTGTGATGTCACATGACCAGAGGCTGTCCCCTCTGCTGCCTCTGATGACTCAAATGACTCGCCTTCGCCATGGTTCAGCTTGATGTATGTAGCCAAACTGTTGACAGCAGTTGGTAGGCTCCGCCTCCTGCGACGCTCCAGGGGCATCTGGACAGGCAGCGTGGATGAGGTCGCAGACAGGAGGTGAGACATGGAGGAGAAGGAAAGATGCGAGGGGGTGAGGGAAGAAGATGAGAGGAGAAGCAGGGCTTGGGAACCTTCTGGCACCTCCCTTTGGAGACTGGAGGTACTGCAGGAAACCAAATCTTTCTGAAAAGATCTCACCAGGTTGGACAAAACCATCGGAGGCTTTTTGGAAGAGGGAGTGGAGGCGGACAGAGGAGATGTCGAACATGCATACACCTCCTTATCCTCCTTTGCATTATCTCCCCCTACCGCCCGGGTGTCCACCTCTTCCTTGTTCTCGTGGCCTCGTGCAGGCCCAGCCCAGGCTCTTGCAGAGTGCCTTCTCTGTGGGCCAGGAGGACGAGGGCGGCGCAGTGGTAGGGTGAGGGAGCTGAGCTCCTCCTTCTGCATGGAGCTCCACAGGTTAAAATAGTGAGTGGGACTAAATTCTGGGGGGAGGGAAAGTCTGTGGGTGGAGTCGTGGAGGTGCTCCTGGTAAATACTGAACACGGAGTCGCCGCCATCACTGCCCCCTGCTCTGCTGCCGAGTGACAGCTGTCTGGATAAAGGCCCCTTCCCACGTCCTAGCTCCCCTCCTGCTCCACCCCCATCCCTCTGAGCCATAAGAGAGGCAGCATAGGGTGCTCTGGGCTTGGCCTCCAGGCTCTTTGATTGGACGTAGTTGACGAGGCCATTGAGGGGATTGAGAGAGGAGCGGCGGCCAGCGGTGGGCCGGCGCAGGCTATGAAGGTCGATGACGGTGGAATAAATGTCTCGCAAGTTGATGACCTTGGTCTTCTTGTCGCGGTTCTCATGCAGGACAGCGTTGGCACAGATGAAGAGGAAGATGCCGATGCCCATGATGAGGGGACCGAGCACCTTCAGCCTGTCAGAGTACAGGTACCTGAAAGGAAGAGAGGGGGCACGGGCGCAGAGAGAAACAAATGTTACATATTAAAACAAAATATGTTTTCATTGAGGAAATTTCAGAATAATAATCATATTTTGTTGCATTTTCAGTTTAGCTTTTGACCACTTCTGTTTCTATTTGGGTTTTTGTTTGTAGTGACCTCCATGGTTTTTATTTTATTCATTTATTTTTTGTGTCATTACACGTGTGTCTACCTGTCCAAAAATTCTGCCAGGAATCCTCGTGGAATTTGCCGAGTCGTCCTGTTTGAAATTTCTGTCTCGTTAAAACCATCACTACCTTCTCCTTCATCATCTGCCCCTCCTCTTCCTCCCACTCCTTTGTCCACTTCCAGTTCCTCCACACTGTGATCTCCCTGGAAGAAAACAGGAACCATCCATGACAAAACTATTACAACGTCTGCCACTGCTACTGCTGCTGCTTTACTTTGGAGCTCACCTGGATCTCATCAGGTGCACCTGTGGAGGTGCTATCAGAGGTGGAGGCCAGTGTGGCGCCCTCCTGTGGCTGAGTGGTGAAGAACAGCCCTTCCCGTGGCCAGTATCCCAGAGCTGCCATGACCACACCTACCATCAAGACCATAATGCCGAGCGCCGCCACTAGACCGGAAACCGAACACAACTTCAACTTCCCCTTCACCACCACTACCTCATTCCTCCTGTAGAGGGCAGCAGAAAAAGACAGGAACAGATCAGTGTGCTCACAAAGACTGCTTGGTTTAACTACAAAATAAAGTGTGTGTGTGTGTGTGTTTGCCTGTACCTCTTCTTCTTGGCCTTCTTCTTTTGTGTTTGTGCATTGCGTGTTTTGGATCGGAGTGAATCCTGTCGTCGGGCATTGATTCGCAGGAGGCCGCCGGTGGCAATCATCACAGCTGACCATACAGACTGTGGCTCAGCAGGTCAGGCCCCGCCCACAGCCACCTGGACTCAGTCACCAGTTTCCTGGAAGACAGACAGACACACAGCACCCATAACAAGTGTTGCAATGCTTTCTAAAGTCAAACTTTCAACACTAAAAAGTCAAAATAGGAAAGAAAAATCATACGAAGAAAGGAAGAGAGAAGAAAAGAACAAACCAGCAACACACACTCAGACAATGACAAGAGAGAAAGAAAACGGGAACTGGAAGGTCAGTTGTGTATACAATGTCATGTGTCAAAATTCAATTAAAAGAAGAAGAAGAAGGGTACTTTATTGATCCCCTTGGGGAAATTAATTCTCTGCACTTTTACCCACCCTCAAATGAGGAGCAGTGGGCAGCCAACACATGTACATGCAACACACACACACACAACAGCGCCCGGGGACCAACTCCAGATCTTCTGCCTTTGTCTTGGTCAGGGACAAGGGCAGGAGTGATTAACCTAACATACATAAGGACACTATTAAAGACATAGCATTCATTATATACACATGTGCATGCACAAACACACACACACATACACGATGCTATATCTGTGCCTGCAATCAATCTATAATTTCTGCCTGTATGTGATGAATGTTGTCTGTATCAGAGCTGTGCGTGTTGAATTAATGACGTCGTACATTCTGCTGCTGAACCAAGACTTTGTGCCGTCAATCACAAAAGGCTCTGTGAACACTGGAGAATCTACAAACAGCTTTGAGCACCGGAACCACAGGTTTAGGTAAAATTATACTGAAATGTATCAAAACCACGAGGAGTAGGAAGTAAGATCAGACTGACTCAGTGAGCACTGGATGAGGTGGCTGTGAACTCTGACGCTACAGCACAAAGTGAGTGAAAGTTTGTGAAAGTGTGACAGGAAGGCGTGAAAGCAACACTGAGGACATTTGGCTTTAGACACCTCGAAAACAGCGACACCTAGGGACCACTGGTGGCCGTGGAACTTGATGGTCTGAACTGCTAAATGGACTGAGATTGATTACGTGGACTACAGGGGGCGCTTTTTTTGTTGCCTTCACCAAAGACGGTGTTAGCAGGATTGCTTGAAAAGTTATGAAGCCACTTTCATGAAACATGGTGGCAGGGTGGGCATCATTTTAGAACCCATTACATTTGAAAAGCAATCCAAATCTGGAGCCAAATCCAGGAAGTAGTTTTGACATTTTGTCAAATATTTCTGAAAAAAGAAAATACTATCAAGACATCTGGAATTAAAACAGACATCCAAGGTGAACTGGTGCAGAATCTGCAGATCCCGATAGGCATTGGGGTGCGGAGGGGCAGTCACGGTCTAAGGAATTATCTGTTAATTAATTGCATCGAAATTGAATTACGTTGAGAGTCATAATTGGACGACAGCTGGGCCTTGGCAGAGGTATGCAGTTTTTATTGTTGTCAAAGTTATGCATCCACAGTAACGTAGCAGCACACACTGCAGAACTCCCAGGATGCCTTTCATCACCTCAGCCTCCCTCCACAACAAGCTGGAGCACGTCGCTGCATCAATACCACTTCTCCCTATTCAGACACATCTGGTTGTCTTCCTCAGTCTCCAATGGTCTTTACAGATCCCCCCATCTTCATCTTTAACTCTTTAGAAGGCTACTGCAGTGCTACTCAATACTGATCAATACCGATAGATACTGATCAGTACAGTTTGAAGTCAATCGCTACTATTTGATATGAAGCAGGACATTTGAATCTTGGAAAATTTGATTAGGTCAGCTATTAATAAGTGGTTCATATTGATCAAACAAACAGAGATACCTGTCAATATCAATCGATAAATTCCAATACAAAGTAATAAAGAAGGAACAGGGAATGGAATCGCATAGAATACACTGGAATGGAATGGTTCTACTTACAGATAGAGCTCCTGTCACTCCATGGCTCTCCTCTTTAATCCTCATCTTCGTCCCTCGGCGCCTTTGTTTTCTCCTCTTCCTCTTTAATTTTCTCCTCCTCTCGTTGTTTCCTCCTCCTCTTTTTCTGCTCCTCTGCTTTCAACGACAGATCTGTAAAAATGAGCCTCCCCCTTCCAATGTGAGAGAGAGAGGAGAGCGAGAGAGGGAGCGAGAGAAGAGAGAGAGAGAGGAAAGAGAGAGGTGGGGGTGGTAGAAGGAGAGACAGGGTTTTCTTTCATTGTGGTTCAGTATTCCCTAACCTTGCTTTCAAACTGTGTTTCTGTCTCTTTACCTGTCTTCCACTCTGCCTGTCTACCGGTCTGTCTCCTCTTTCACAAGCAGAGGCTGATGCTGATTCTGGGATGTTGCTGTTGCTAGGATACAGGGGCAGAGGAGCACTGCAGCATCTGAATAATTTGTTTCTCTAAACCGATTTAGAGAAAGAAAGAGGGTTGGTAGAGGGAGGGACAGAGAGGCAGAGAAAACATCTTAACTGAGCCTGACAAGAAATGACTAAAAATTAGTAACAGCTGAACCTGACAAACAAAAAACCGAGAATGAGAAACAACTGAGGCTGATAGGTGACTGAGAATTACATACATCACCAAAAAACAACAGAGGATGAGATACAATTGAGCCTGACAAACAATAACCGAGAATAAGAAAAAACAACTGAGCCTGAAAAACAATAAGCAAATATGAGAAACATCTGAGCCTGACAAAAAACAACAGCTGCTGACTTAACAATGACTGACGCATGAACCCAGTTAGAACAGTCCAGAGTTAGTGGTTTTGCGATGTTGTAATGTTTTGCCGTTTCACCTCTGTGGATAGCTCAGTCTCAGCTCGCCCACCACAGGCCTGCTGGGAGATTTGGGATTTGTGCAGTACCTTTGCTGTTACTTGTGTTGCATCTTTGTGAACAGAAGACTCTGGTGTTATTCCTGGGATTTGCTGGAGCCGCAGCACAGCCCCCAGGGCATCAACACAACAGGGACCATTTAGACTTCCACTCCCCACATTCATCCTAGTTCTTCCTTTAGTCCCTGATATTTTTCCACCTTCTCCTATTCCTGCTGCCCTCATTTGGATGTCGTCCCGTGTTAATGTATGGTTTGTTTGTTAGTGCTTATTATTTAAATGTAAGTAACATGTAAATAAAGACAATAAGTAATAAGTAAAACTATGTAAATGATGAACAGTAACACCCCAGTCAGATTAGATCAAATGAATCTTTATTGATCTCTATGGGTAAATTGGTTTGCTACAGCATCAAACAAAACTGGTAAAATAGAAAATAAATAGATTGATTGCTGGTAATAAACAATACAAAAAAAGATTGTTGAATCTGTGATCACTGCAACCAGGAAGAATGGTGTTTTCTACTTAATTTATGTGTCTTAAGTTTTTTTTATTGGTTCAGCTTATGTACTTTTTAACGATAAAAACACACTGTGTATGGACCATCGCCTCCTGCAGGCCAAAATGTTTAAAACAAACTGCCACAGGAAGCTGATTGGAGAGTCTATGGCATTGAGCTTCCCAGAGAAAGTCAACCCTGCACCTGACTGAAGGGGGAGGGAAGGGGGGATTGGATGGTGGAGAAGATGAAGAATAAGAAACACACATTAGAACCAAGAGAGGTTACTGACAGGTTGTCGGTTTGAATGCCAGCAGGACAGACTGAGGCACAGAAGCAGCAAAATAGAAATATATATACTCAAAAATAGAAATAGTATATAAGCAATAGATAACAATAGTTACTCTTCATAATACTAAAATACAATTATAAATATATCCCCTGAAAATCAGAACTGTGATGGATAAATGTTGGTGTCCACCAGTGTGAGCAAAGTGAAAACTGTTTTTAAAATCTGTTTACTGAACGTTAGCATCAGTAACGCCATGAAAACACTTTACAACTGACCAGTAGAGGATGCCAGAGATCAAACAGGCTGTTATCCTTGTGTTATGTTCGCTGATGCGCGAACAAAGCTGTAGATTGTCAAGTTCATCCATTGCGAGATTTGAAAGTCTGTTTGTTGTGCTTCATTAAAAAGATATTTGAGCCCTTATTTTAGCTGTTTTATTTTTGTTTTGACATTAAAAACCTTTGGAATAAAACTGACCCTGTTGGTTTGTTGTGACAAACTAAGAGCAATGCTGTTCATAAATACAAAATTTTACTTACACCAATATCCAAAGCAAGTAAAATCTCAGAAGATTTTTAGAAAACTCAAGAAAAAAAAAGACATTTGAAGATGAGTAAAATTGCATCTTCTTCATTTACAGTCTAAAGACGTTACTACCAATTCTAATTTCAGCTTCTAAAAATGTGAACATTTCTGCAACCACACGAAGCCTTTTTTTGATTTTCAATGACCAAGTAGAAAATTAAAAACTTTCAAGAAACAGATATACTTAGAAATTGCTTACAGAAGATTTGCGGAATTCTACAGATTTTTTTCTTGAATGTAGTACTTCTCAGATTTTTTGAATAAATAAAAATATCCAAAGAAACAGCATATCTTATGAATTAGTAAGAAAAACAAATGTTGAAAACTGCAATTCACAAAATGAATTTTGGATAATAATCAGCGTGGTGTGATTGAAGGTCACTGTCTGAGCTGATTTGTGTATGTTATGACAGATTTTAAAAAAATACTAGTTGACATCAATTTGTGACATCAAGGCGTTAAGGTGGTTTTTGATCAATTGACAACAGAAAAAAAAATGTTGGATGAATCCTGATGTAGTAACAAGTTTCTTTGCTGCCCCATTTCAAGCTATGCAACGTTAAAAAAAAAACACAAACTGTCCCACAGACAAAACACAGCCCAGGTGGGTCGCCTTTTAGCTTCTCAAGGGTCCCACAATCCATTGTGGTTTACCCAGTTTTCCTTCTTATTGAAGTTTTGGAGTTTATCATCCATCCTGCACATAGCTACATGGTTTAATTTGTTTATTGTCCTCCACTGACAGAATGCAGCTGATGAGATTTTTCTTTTCACATATTTAGAATAAACTGCCTAGAGCTGTTTGACAACTGAATGTAAACACAAGCAAAGACAGAGTGTGAAACAGAAAGTGAAGGTTAGACAAACTACATCTGTCTTATCTCCCTGTTTCAGCTCCTCTTACAGAAAACAGATGGTGGTGGTGGGGAGGGGAGGTAGTCTATAATTTGGGGGCATATTTCTAAAAATTGACTGCAGCTTGGACTGGCTCAGCCAGGTCAGGTGTCTGTGCTCACGGACTCTGATTGGCTCCTGTTATCAGCATGTTTGAACATCAGAATGGAGTTGTAGATCTTCAGCGCGGGACCTAGTTTGATTGACATGATCCTGACAATGTCCCTTTGTGTGAGGAGAAGGAAGGCCCGTCCATCAATTTGCTACATGGCCAACACAAAAAGAGAAACAGATTATACACAAAATACAACTACTTGTACTTTTAGCACCCCCACAATTGTAGCCAGTCTGTTTCCTCTACTCACCTCCTCTCTGAACTGCTTTGCTTGCTCCTCACAGCCTGTAAGAGACTCAATAAACTCTGATACCTGAGAGAGAGAGACAGACAGACAAAGACAGACCGAGAGACAGACAGGCAGGGTGCAGCAGAGAAAGAGTTACAATTCTAACTCGGTAGAACAGTATCATTAATCACTGTCACTTTGGAAACCAGAGTAATAAAACTGCAGGATCTGTCTGTGTGCCTGTCTGTCTGCATTTCTGTCATACTAGCCTGCTGGACACTCCAGTGTTGCACAGCGCCTGCGTGCACACCAGCGACCCTTGGCAGTAGCTTGCGGTGTTGCTCCCAGCAGAGGGACAGGTCCCGTCCTGGCTGCGGCGACATGGCTGACAGAAAGACCGACTGGTGGAGGGCTGCCTGCAAACTGGACTCTGCTGCTGCAGGACAGACAGACAGGCCATCAAATTCTGCAGGAGACAGAGACAGATCATGGAACTTTTGCTGCTGGAGAGTAACACAGATCTTCAAATTCAGGAGGACAGGAAAAGAGAGAGAGAGGGAGTGAAGTTATCAAGAGACAGACAGGTCATCAAACTATTGGGTGGGTAACAGACAACTGGAGCAGTAAGACAGGTATTTCCTGACCACTAGCTGTTCATCAATAGAAGTAGCTGTGAGCCTGCAGGTACACACACACACATACACATGCACCCATACACATAAGTGTATTGGACAGAACAACCAATTCAGTTGTCATAGTGAGCCGTTTCCATGGAAACAACAATTTCATGAAGCCGTTGTTTCCATGGGAACACAATAAAGACAGAGATAGACAGAAAGTGAGACATGTTGTGTCAGTGTGTGTATGTGTGTGCGTTTGTGCATGTCGCCAGCTCACACTCACCCCTGCAGTAGCTGACTATGCTAAAATGTAGATTTGGTTTCTATAGCAACTGTCATCTAAGCACATGAACATGCATGTACACACATACAACACAGACACATGCAAACACACGCACACATACACACACACACACATACACACACACAAAATACCTGGAACAAAGTCTCCAAGGTTAAGTTCCTCCTCTTCCTGTTTCACACAGAGCAATTTGGTTGGCTGGGAAATTCTAGGGGGTGGAGCCACAGGACGGGAATAAGAAATCCTTTAATCACATCAAAATAAAGTGCCAGCCACAACTGAGTACTAAACTGACCCTCTTGCATAGACGGAAGATAAACGGATAATTTTCTAAACTTGTAATTGGACTAACTTATCTATCAATAATCAAGTAACACACAATCTATCTTATCAGGATAGTATGTTTTGTTCTCCTGTTTACTCTTTGTTAATAATCAATCAAATGTTATAACTCTTACTACTGAATATTAACACAACATCATTACTTTAAATGTTTCAAATATTTCAGTTGTGAGAGTTTACATAAGCTTTACATAACTTTTATATAACTTTCAAAAGATCCTCAGCTATTCAAAATGGAGACAGAGACAGCGATGTGTATGCATGTGTCCTAATTCTCCTTACTCATCTCCTACACACTCTTCCAAATATATACTGTATATATAGAAGAGGAGAGGAGGTGGAGAGATCATTTTAACCGCCAGTGTTTGGACAACCTGATATTTCTATTATTTGATCAGCCATCTCTTCATCCATCCACTGTCCTATGTGGCTTTCTGTCACTAACCACTGGACAAACAGCTGGATTCATTTATTTCTGTCGTATTTTTAGACATTATTAAAGTATTTTCAGGTGATCTCAGACATGCCCTGTCATTTTAATAATCTCCCCCGAGGTTCAATTTAGTTTCACACCTGTCTGTCAGTCTCCTCCTCTTCCCCAGCTGGAGTAATTCATCCTGAGGCTCCTCCTTCACCTGAACCCCGCCCCTGCTGGAGAGACAGACATACCAGAACAGAATCCCATTTATGCATATGACATCTAAAATATTCCTCCAGGCAGACTGAAATATTTATATATTCTGGGTTATCACGAATTTGATAAACAAAATGGCAGCAGCTGCTTTCTCTATCACACTGGTTAAGGTAGAGTTAAGACACTGTCACATATCAGTTTGATGTGCACCAATCAAACTGTTTCTGTAGTTTGGTTTGTTTTGACACGCATTCTCTTGGTTTAATTACACACATTTTTACCATAGTCTGGAACTATTGTGCTTTTTACCAATATTTTCGTCCTGATGAGCGTTTATTGGGGACAGAGGAATATTTCTTACTACCTTACTAATCGATATTCGTACAAGTTGAACAATTAGTTGGATATGCAACAACGTGAGAACTCACATTTGTCTTCTCACTCTGACTTGTACATTTAATATACTGGATAAGACATATGTACAGATGTTCGAACAGTTGTTGCTTTATAAACTGAGTGTGTCATTTCTTAGGAAATCAACGAATGAAAAATGAACACGGTCACTCAGAGATGTGGTGGACTTTTCGACCAATCCAATAACATGAATAAAAAAGACACAAGGGGAACAAAAGGTCCAACTCAACTGCAGACACAAATGGCCTTTATGTTAATGTTAAAGATGAACTGCTGTTTTAAGCTCAAAGATTCTTTCTTTTGGAGATATCAAACTTGATAACAATACACAGACACAAGTGTTACCTGTCTGTCTGGTTACCACGGGGATGGACTGATGTGGTAGTGACGGGTACGAGGGTCACAATCCTCCCTCCCCCCAACCGGTCAGGAAACACCACCTCTTTACGCATATTAATGTCCGAATATGGGCAGCCGAAGGCACTGGATGGGACAGAGAGAGACTATTAAAAATATCGATGAAAATATGTACATGTTGATGTATTAATAATGTGTGTGTGTTTGTACCTGTGGTGTCCTGTGTATTTAGCTCCTTTAATGTGTCCAACTCCCCTGCAGCCTGGAGTGGGACACACACCCTGAGAGGGGGACGAGATAGGTGCGGAGTCTAAAACACACACAGATGCAAATATTATGACAACAATTGCTGTAGTATCATAAATGATGTCTTTCTGTCTCTATTCCTTAAACTTCTCTCTCTCTCAAACGTGTGTGTGTGTGTGTGTATGTGCGTGTGTGGGTGTGTTGACCTGGCGGAGGCTCCAGTGGGTGACCTGTGCGTTGACTCCAGCCCACAGGATGGAGGTCACAGAGATCACTGTCGCACCACACATCAAACTGTTCTGACCAGCCGTCATAATGCATCTGGAAACAAAGACACATTTTAACTTTTTTATTTTTACATTTTAAGGTCAGATATGCAGCTGATCACAGGCACACAGAGAGGCTCGCCGGGGGACAAATAGGTGGACAGGCAGCTAGGCAAACAGAGACAGAAGCACTTAATCAGCGAGACAGTACCTTCACTCTGTATTCTTCTGTGTCTGTGACTGTGGCAACACGGATCAACATGGGGTTCCTTCTGTCGACCGCTTCCAGTTTCTGGTGGAGCTGGAATCCGTGAGGAGCTCTCTGATTGGACAAAGACATCTGTCACACATATGCAACTTTTCAGGCTTAACATCCCCTTTCCTCCTCTACTTCTGGCATTCTTCCTTTCCTTCTCTACTTCCTCCTTTCCTTCCTTTTCACCTCTGCATCATTATTCTTTATATCATCTACCTTCACCTTTCTTCCTCTCCTTATATCATACCATCATGAAGGCTGAACTGGGAGCAGCAATGGAATTGGTTTCCTCCAGATACTCTGGCCACAGGAAGTTCTCTGGGCTGGGATGACCTTATACACAAACACAAACACAAACACGCACACGGACAGACACACACACAAGGATGCACGCACACACAAGACACTCAATTTAGTCATTACAACAATAAAATTATGATTAAAGTGGAATAATGATGCTTATTTTAGTGTGTGTGAGAGTGTGTGTACCCTGTGGAGCAGTCAGAGGACGTCCTTGTTCTTCACACCAGCCCACAGGATGAATGTATGGACTGCTGCTGTCACACCTATTGGATGGATACACCAATCATCACCCATGAGCAGTGATACACACAAATCACTACCCAACCAGGCAAACATTGTGTATATATTGTAAGCATTGTAATACTTCAGTGCAAGTTAAGCTTCAACAACCGATGCAATCTCCACTACAGCTATGACTGTTTCTGTCCCTTGTCTCTCGTTTAGCGGTCTCTGTGTCTCATCTGTCTCTCTCACCAGTAGTCGTAGGTGTCGTCCCAGTTGTCGAAGTGGATCAGGAATTGCTGGTCGATGACGTCAGTGACGGTGGCGACGCAGACCAGGCTGGGGTTCTTCCTGTCCACTGCCTCCAGCTTCATCCCCACGCTGAACGCACAGGGAGCGCTGCACTGAGGGTGACACAGGCAAGGCGACAGACAGGTATACATGATACAGGATAGTATGTGTGTCTTGAAAGGTAGGAGCACCGCTATTGTTAATATATAGGCCTCCAAGTTCAACACAGTAAAGGAAATTCATAAAGCGTGGTTTAGTCAATGAGTGAAAATGACATTATTTCCTCATTTGTATGTCAGGGAACCAATTCATAAAACACACTGTCATAGAAAAATTGAGAGCTGTCACACCATTAACTTCTGTTTTTGGCTAACATGCTAGTCATCATTAGTAATGACATCTGAGCCATTCAGCTGATGAATCATTTCATGTAAATAGAAAGTTTTGTTACTGGTTTTTATGAATCACCCCAGGATGTTCAGGGGTACAGAAAGAAAGACTGCCAGACTGACTGCATACTGACTGTGTTCTGCGTCCTGAACAGGGCCTGTGGTGAAGCCTGGGAGCTGGTGGACTGGAGATACTGCTCCCAATCAAACTCTGTCTCACTATATCCTAGAAAAACAGAAAGAGACAAGAAGAAAGGTGGGGACAGACAGGGAAGGGTTATTAACAAGTAGATGTCTATCAATGCACTGTCATCATTATTTTATTTCTCAAGGGTGAAGTTGGAGAGCGCTATCTGGAGGGGTGGGGATCAAGAACGGATCCTAAAACAGTACCGGTTCCTGACTGGTAAAAACTGGGGCAGTCTATGTTTTAGCATCTTTCACTTTAATGCTGGTGAGCATTTTCATATCTCTTGCATTTATTTTTTAACTCAGGAGAGAGAGGGAGAGAGAAACGGACAGTACAAGTGAAGGCTGAAACATACTTCCACAGCACAGCACATAACAGCCCAAAGCACATTGTCGCAGACTGGTAATCTGAAGAGCTCATCTGAGCTAAAAAAAGCTCCTGTAACCGCTGCTGAGCGTATGTTTGAGTGTGTGGGTGTATGCTGAGGTGTGTGACTGTGCTTTGCGCCACACTTCGGGGCTTTTTTTATTACTTCCATGTTGTTGTGATTTAATGCTTGTTTCAATATTATAGGATGTGACTTGGTTTATTGTCTTGATGTTGCTCTTACGTAATAACTATAATATCCATGAACATCTCAAAGCTGATGACCTCTATTAATGACTGCGTGCACATATGGGTATGTAGCTCTTGTGTATGGGAGTAGGCTGGTGATGGAAACACATGGATTTGCACATTAAACCCACATGCTGTGTTGTTTATCACATGCTGTGGAAGGATGCCGGAGCATCGAGGGGGAGAGAGACAGGGAAGAGAGACAGAGATCGAAAGATGAATTAATTACTAATCACATGGTGTGTGCATCTATCTATCTATATACCTGTACTACCAATACCCATCCCCACTTATCTGTCAGGGGCCTTAGCGATGTTTCTCTCTTTGAGGTTGTCTGGGAAAGAGTTAACTGCCAGGGGTGGGACTAGATGTGGTTACCTTGAGGTGGGTGAAGCTTGTGACCGTTTTCTTTACACCAGCCTGCAGGTCTCAAGTCTGGTGAGTCAGCATTTACCCAGAAATCATAGCATTCTGAGTAGCTGTCAATATGGAGACGGAGACGGTAGCCAATCACCTGACAGAGACACAACAATACATTTACCTGACTGATCAGCAAATCACAACAGAGACCAATACAATATGTATCTGTTACACATTTACTGTGTGTGTGTGTGTGTGTGTGTGTGTGTGTGTTACCTCGGCCACAGTGAGCACACAGATCATGGATGGGTGAAGGGGGTCGACGCCCTCCAGCTTCATCCCAACTTTAAAACTATTTTTCTTGCTGGGAAAAGCCTGAGACTGTAAGAATGAGGCAATTGATTTTTTAATATTCATGAATTAAAATAACATTTTAACTCACTTTTGACTTTAATGAACAAAATGTACAATTCAACAAAACATTTTTACTGGCAAGAAAAACCTGGAAAAAACATTCACGTGTGATAATGGTGAAATGTACAATATTATTACATCTACTTTGTTTTGAAAGCTCATCAATTATTATCTATATTGTGGAAAATTAGTTCAGACATTAGAGAAAAATGTAAAATAAAAGAACAGGTCCCACATGTCTACTGCATGTCACAGAGAAAGAGAAAGGGGGAAAGTTTTTACTTTTTCACGGGTTTGAATGTGATTCATTTCTTCTGACGATGACAATGAAAAAATATTTTTTTAATTTGAACAAACAAGAAGATTAAAATGTGTTTATATAAAATTGCCCTTTTAAACAGATTGCTGGACTCTGGACACTGTGTGTGTGTGTGAGAGAGAGAGTGAGTGAGTGTGTGTGCATATGTTTGTGTGTGTGTGTGCGTATGTTACCTGTGTGAATACTGACAGAGGAGCAGCTTCAGCTTTCTGCTCAACCAGATACTGATGCCAAGACCAGGAGCGTCTCTTCACACTCACTATACACATATAAAGGTAAAGGTAGAGCAGATTTATATTTGACAATAAACGAATACACCCAGTTTTTTGGATTGATTCTTTCACAAATAACTGAGGTTTGTGTATGGTCATAATCATTTCTGTTGAGATCACAGGAAACAATGTGAGGAATGTTAAGAGATCACAATCAGCAGTAATGCATCAATATATCCTCTGTGGTTACACCAACGTACGTATGGGAGTTACCTTGTGTGCTGCTGCTCACTTTGTTCTTCATATTCGTGTCTTTCCCTTTCCTAGTGGCACTCAGCTGTCAGTTATTGTGCAGTTATTGTGTTTGTGACGTCACACTGTGAACACAAATCCACCCATACACACGTAAGCACGCATAGCTATCCCCAACATAACCAATTTACACACAGCATTAGAGCACTCTCAGCTTATCTAATAGAATTAATAATGAAGTACTAAAGATGAACTTTCACATATTTACACAGTTTTTCTACACAACGGTTGACAGATAAGTAGTGGACATGAGCCAGCAAAGTGAATTGATATTAATCCTAAGGTGTTTTTGTGTGAGATCAAACTCCAGGCATACCCAAGGCTGTGTCTGTTGGACAAAATGGACAAACTACTGTATGACAGTAGTACAATGACTATGTACTTACTAGCTGTTGAATTTGGATTTGAACTATTTTCACCTAATTTGGACCCTCATGGCCATGTCATTGGTAGAAGTGTGTCTTGAAAAATATCTGGCTGGCTCATAACTCATCAATAAAGCCTGGCCTGTAGTCATTTACGTATGTACGATGTCCATGTAAAAAGAAAACAAACTGATTCGTGTGTATGATTTACCAGGTGAGTAACTGTATGCATGTTGACACATGTCACTGCTTCAGCCAATCAGGGATGACTCCCATTCTCCAGAAACCAATGACATTCTCACATAACAACCCTGAAAGAGAGAAACATTAGTTAGTTTTCAAATGATCAAATAATGGAATATTTTGAAGAATCAATTTATATCTTTGTCTATATAATAATAACTACAACCAGTTTGGAGTTGCTTTTATTTGTTTATAACCACACATTCACATGTGCTGTGATAAGTGTTCTGATCGTTTTTTGTGTATCATATTTTATTTTATTTTGTACTTATTTTGTAATGTGTTTAGAAAACTTCTTTTTGTTTTGTTTTTACTGATAATTATGGTAAATGGACTGCATTTCAGATAATTATGCAGATAATTAGAATCTAGAAGTGCTTCAATCTGTTTCTGAGTATGCATATTTTCTTTAAATCTCTACGTTTGAAAATAAACTATGAAATAAATAAATGTTATTTGATATTGATTTCAACTTCACAAGTAGTCTAAAAGACAATGTTAAATTCACTTTGCCTATAACTCGTTAAATCCAACCAGAATCATACGGAAGTTATGTCTTTTATTTTGAAAGTTCGAATGGAAGTACTGTTCTGACCCCTTTGACTTGACAGAATGAGAGCGGAACCGGGTCAGATCCTCGGGTCGGCGTCAGAGCCGCACAGAGCCACTCCGAGGAGCCGGAGTAGACAAAACAAATAAAATAATAACAGAAACAACAGCAAACAACAAGAATTTCAACACTCCAACAACGTTAAACGAACGCTTACCGTGCTGAGCTCCAAACACACTGCTGACAGCTCCACAACACGGAAGTACACAGACAGGGAGCTCACTGCGCAGGCGCAAAAAAGGGGGTGGGTTATGACAGTGAGTGAAAGGATTGTTTTAATTTACAGTATTTAGTATTCATGTTCATTGGTCAAAAGCTGGAAATTTCAGGGATTTAAATGGCCATTGGAATGTGAGGGCAGTACGTTATTACATGATCTATCAGTGTATTAGCAGATATTTTATTACATGAGAGTATTTAGTACTTTTTATCATTATTTTGTTATTGTTGTTTTTGTTATTGTTGTTGGTGTTTTGTTTTATTTTAGGATGTGATGAGATGCTGATAAAAGCTTAACTGTGTTCTGATCAATTTAGTTTTAAGGTCAGACATTTAGTAAGACATTTGACACACCTCACTCATATCTTTCTCAAAATATGTAGAAACAGAAAATACACAGTAAATCTGGGACAACCAGCATTTGAGCACCGGCTGAAAGAAAATGTGATTTTCAATGTCGGATTTGACAGAGTGTAGCATCGATATCAGAGCAGCCACAGACACTCATCAATTCCGGTGGTGATCTGCTGTCAGAATACATATGGTTGCTTAAAATATAGAGAGAAAATATGATGATGAGTCCAAATGGACCTGAACAGAAAAAGAGCAGCTCTTGAACCAATCAGGAAACAGTTCAGTACATCAAGGTGAAGATCCGTGAGAATCCTTTTGCAGATCTCTAATTCTTTTTTAGACTGAGGGTTGTAAGTTCTCAAAGAGGAGCTGTCAAGCGCTGTCCTCCCTTCTCAGCTCCCAGTCCTCCCATCTGAAAATAAGGAACTGGGTAACAATGAGTTGCAGGATTCAGGGGTCAAGCTGCTCTTAGCTGGACTGAGGAATCTAAACTGTACACAAGAGGGTCTCACGTCAGGAAGCACATGTTTATGACTCCATTTAACAATAGACTGTGGATACTGAACTGGTTGGCACTAGTACACATACACAGTAAACCAGATTACATCGGTTCCTAAACCTACAGGGCTTTTTTCATGCAAAATCAAACCCATGTTCCAATGTAATCCCAAACCTCAACCCTCGACTAACACTAATATTGTTATAAACTCTGGTCCAACCACAATCTCTCATGTCCCTCCTTTGAATATGGTGGAAAAAAACAATTTCCTAGAAGATCAGGTTAGAGGTATTTGATTTCAAACGCAGGAATTAATTATTGTAAACTGTACCTAAGTGAGTCAGTACGTCAGAGTGAAGCTGTAGTGTGAAGCATCACTCAGGCAGGGAATCTATCTCATGGTCCCATGATACTTTACAAAATGAGCATGCAATTTCTTGGAGAACAACGATGCTCATGCACAGCTTAGTGAAACCCTGTCAGTTTAGGAGCCTGTGTAGTTGGGATACTGGTGTCGGTTCTGCCACATTAACGTCTGATTGGATTTTGATGTGATTGCTTAATTCTTCACTCACGTTGACTTCCTGTAGTTTGTCAAGAGAGCAGCTGTGGTTCTCTGATCACATCTCTGTGGTTCAACCCCTTACATGTGAAAGACCTTGACCATAGCTACAATGATCGGCACGATTCAGGTTTGAAACTGCTGTCCACTGGACTGGTCAGACTTGATAGCTGGGGATTGTCAGAGAGCAGATGTTTTTTTCTCTGGCCTCTGTTCTAAATGAGATGGGGGGATTGGGATTAGATGGGGGAGTTCCAATTATGGAACTGGAGCACGAAAGTCTTCTCAGCAACCAACAGTCCAGCTAATGTCACCCAGTAATCTACAAGCAGAAACTCCAAATCTCCAGAAGAGTAACTGTCAGCTGGGCATCCCAAACAATGCTAATAGATAAAAGGTCTCTCTCTCTCTCTAATGTGTTTGTGAAGTTGAGAAGCGCCATTAAATATCTCATAAGTTAGTATTTCCACAGATCTGATCACATGTTTTTGAGTATTCAGGAATATTGAATTCTATATACAGATGACTTCTTCAAATTGAAACACTGCAGATTGTCTGGGAGCAGTTGATCTTCTCTGGCCTTCGCTCTGAAGACTCCTCTCCGCTGAGACAAACGGAAATAAATGGGACCAAATTGCAGGATGCAGGACTGACTACATTGTAGACCAGAGACTTTGAGGTGAATGTTTTTTCCCTCTGTCATGTCTGAAACCCAGCGGCAGTCTGTAAATATTCTCCTACATCTGCAGGTTGTCAGACTGTGAGATCGTAGATGATGGTCTCAGCTGTAAGGGCCAACTCCCATCATCTCAGAGAGCTGAACCTGACCTACAATGTGCAGGTGACTTTATGAAGAGTGCGCATTGAAGAATGGAGACTCGGAGGTCAGTACATGGTCTCATTTCAGCATACTTCTACATCACAGGGTAGCACACAGATTTTTACATTTGTGTGGTCATAGTACAAATTCACACAGAACAATGACCTATGGATTTACAGTACAATCTGCATATATTGCACACTGACTACAATGCAAAATATTTGTCAGTCTTCACCTTCTTTCTTATTGTGGACTGGACAATGTATGGAGGTGCACCTTACTTGTGGCTGTTAGTCTTTCTAAATCACTAATCGTTGATGTGTTTTATCCTGAGAGAGATCAAGTCGATGCCAAGAACAGCGAATGTCAGTCTGCGGAACTATAAGATTCGAAAACACATTTGTATTTGTAGTCATGATTAATTTCTCTGGACCTACAGACTCAGCACCAGTCGTCCGCTCAGCAAAAAAGAAGCAGCTATAAAAGAATCAGAATATCAATAAATTAAATGATTCAAGTTGTCAGTCAAACACAAATGACTTGCATTAATGGACCAAACAGCTTGAGGTCCACCCTCCTACTTCATAAAGTCCATTTATCGCATTTAATTCCATCAATTATTCATTCTTCAATCTGGAACTGCCAGTGTAGTGTCACATTGATGATAAATTGTCCAAATGTTTAATCAGACCACAGATTAAACATTTGACATCATTACATTAATTAAATGAGAGGATTGTGTGGATGTAATCATAAGAATAATTTCTCATTGGTAAGACAGCGTTTCTAGTTTGAAATGCATCACAGATTTACTTGTGCTGCACTCTGATACACACACGCTCCTCCCTTCCTCCCTCTCACTCTCGCTCTCTCTCTTTCTCTCAGATGGACGTTGAGTTGCAAGCTGGACAGACGTAAGTTCATTCTCCTCTCTCTTTTTCTTCATTGATCACTGATTGATAAGCTGATAACCAGCTCACTGAGGCACTGTGAGTAGGGACAAACTGGAGGGATAATAAACAAGATTAAAGATTTTTTTTTTCAATTATTAGGTGATTCAAGCTATAAAACACCCGGATTCATTTTCTGCAAGGAACTTTTATTTCCTTATATTCAGTTGTGTTTCATTCATGATGATCTGTGAAACTGCACTTGGAAGTTGCATTCCTTTTATTATCTCCTTCATTTTAATTGTTGTAATCCATTTTGTGGCCTGTGCTTAACCTTTGTATTATATGTTATATAGTAAATGATATGTTATTGTAAATGTTAACATTAGAAATTTAAGCTATATAAGTTTTTTGATGGTATAAACTAATGGAAAATGTTTGTATTTTCATTTTTCATTCTCGTGACAAACATTGTAGTTATAAATGTTAATATAACTGTAATTATTTTGAGCAGTTGTTGAACTTAAACTGTTTACATGCACATAAAACTTTTTTTTTAATTATTGAATTTGAGCAGGAGCAATTATCTTTATCATGTTTACTCTTCTTTACATTTTGATCAGAAGTTAAATATGCTTGAATTGTTTACCCTCATGTTGATTTACTTGTTTGTTTATGGTTTGTTATGTTAGTTTACTTTTTTTTTACCAGTTTTGTTATACCATTGCTCCTTGTTTTGTTTTTTTAATCATTATATTTTTATGACCACAAATGTAAGAGGAAATGAGCAAAAAAAGTAAACTAAACAAATAAATTCCTGAAATAAAACTAAACTAACATAAAACCAATCAAAATGTAAGGATGAGGTAAAGTAATACAATGCATTAAAATAAACAAAATAAAATAAAATTAGGTGGTCGGAATGGATTTTACTAGTGGAAAATTAACCAGGTCGAATTTCTGTCTGAGGACCTGAGTGAAGCCACTTATCTCTGCCCGGCTCTGATTGGCTGAAAGGTCCCATTTCCTCCTAATGGACTGAGAGTATCAGCTAGTGTTAGCCTGCGCACCCCATTCTGTGCTCCCCTGGGAACCAAAACCATTAGATGGAGGTTCCCTGAACACACACACACACACATGCGGCTGCTGATCGATACACTAAAAGAGGCTGATTTCCTTTAGCTAAAATACACACACTTAGACACACACACACACCGATGTATTCAATATTTAATCTCAGTCTGCTGCTCAGTTACAATGACCACAACATTTAAATGTGTTGAAACATAAAATAAAACAATTATTCCACTTCCAATGCTTAAACCATAGGTCGAGCGTGGCACTTTTTTTTTCTTGAATCTAGAATGATCTAAGATGTTTCCGAGGAATAGGTTAACACGCCACACTCCAAATCAGCCATGTCACTGTGATTGTGGTCATTTTAAACCAGGGTTAGGTTAGTTTGTCCTACTCTCTCCTCCTTCCCTACCCCTCCTCACATCATCCTCCCCTGCTTCTGATTCCTCAGACAATGACCTCTGACCCACGGCGTGTTAACATGGAAACTTACTGGAGAGAAGTGAGGAGCATCGAGGAGGAGAAGGAAGGAGAGGAAGAGGATGAAGAGGAGGAGGGAAACAATGTGGATGGTAAGAAGACACGACCACAGTAACACACTGAATATCTGCTGACATCTATCTCATGGTTTTTCCCTGCAGAGGCAGTGCAAGAAGAGGCGTGGCTGATGGAAGCGGGGTTATCCTCCTTGGTGACAGGCTCGCCATCAGGGGAGGGGCTAACGCCGGCCGAGGCACTGCTGTCCACGCTAACTCGACAACAAGTGGCCACGGTGAAGAAGAGGTTGGAAAACTACAACGAGACGCTGAGGAAGAGAAACAGGCAGCCAATCAGAGACGTCCGTGACATATTCACCGTGGTGGGACACACACACACACACACACACACACATGCACATATGGTGCATTATCAAACAAAAAAATTCTCTCTTTTTTTGGAAACAGACTTTACCCCCCAATTTTTTAAAATTAATTATGAAGAATTGAGGCATGGATAGTTTTTACACAACCGTTTTCTTGGTTAACTGTAACTTCATTTGATGAACGTGAATGTTACAGCCAGAAGGTAACAGGTGTTATAGGTGTTACACTCACACTACGTTTGCAGATTTCTTGCTACAATGGCCACCACACAATGTAGCATAACTGCTAGCCACTGCACCTGTTACCTACTTAACTCACAGTCTCTCCCACACAGACACACACACACACACACACACGCACAGCCAAGCCACATTTAAACTTCACTAGGATGCAAGCAGCCTTTGATGCAGCTAAGCAGCAAGCTAATATACGCTAGATGGCTGCTAGCTTGCTCTGTATCTTGTTTAATGACAAGCTGGAAAACTAGCATAAATATAAATCTGTGGTTTGTGGTAATTAAAGTTGTGAAACAAAATGTGTGAAGATAGACTGAGCCAAAAGACGTGAATGTACCATCACACTGGGACCTGTCACAACTCAGCTTTTTGCCTGTGTTCTAGTCTGACAACGACTCTCCAAACAGAAGCCCCTCCCCTCCGTCTCAATGTGCTGAGTCAGCAACCAGCAGCCAATTCCACACCACAACCAAAACCATCCGCCGTAGCACAGCCAGAGGTACCTGTCTGTCTATAGGATTTTGGGTTTGTTCGTCTCTGTACCTGTCGATCTTCCTGATTATGTCTGTCTGCTTTGCATTTAAGTAGAAGATTAAATGATTATAATTGACTACTTGATTCATTTAAAAAAAAAAAATCATCAATCAAAATTACACATAATCAATTATTTAAAGTGGTAAAAATGCAAAGACGACACACATCTCTTCACAGCTTTACATTTGTTATTTGTTTCTGTGTGATTTCAGTGCGACCATCATTTCCCAACTTCCTTTTGGAGGATCAACTACCTGAACATCTACCATCTCCAACACACACACACTCCCCAAAACACACACCGTCCCCAACACACACACACTCTGTGTCTGTGAGTCGGACAAGCCATGCTGATTGGCTGGTTCGTGAGTCCCCCTATTCTGAGGGTGTGGCTGATCACAAACAGAATGGGACATGTTGGGATTGTCTGTGTTTCCATGGAGACGAAAGCGATCTTCGGGTGAGTCTGACTTCTGACTTTTTACTTCAGTTGAGAAAATGATTAAATTTATTAAAGTTTTTACCGTTTGATCCGGTTATGATCAGGAATGTCAGCAGCTCAAACATCTGAACCATATCCAAGGAAGGCTGGGTAGATATATTGTAAGTGACTGGTGTTTAAAAGGTGCAATGTGTTGTGTGTGTAGTTTATGCCAATCTTTCCGGGTCCTGGGCTCACCTTGGTGGACGATCTTTCGTCAGCTGATGTCGTCCGGCTCGGCTTCATCTCCCACATTGAGCTCTCCACCTTCCTGAGTGGTCTGGGCATCCAAACCAAACACATTCGCCCACCACGCCACCGGAGTCGGGGTACGTTTCATTTTGACCTAACCTTTTTCATTTCTGTTTTACTATGATAGGCACAGCAGAGAGATAGACAGGATGGAGAGGAGAGAGAGAGAGAGAGAGAGAGTATGACATGCAGCAAAGAGTGCTGTGGTATGTGGCCTGCACTCTACCAGGTGAGCCAATGGGGCGCCCTGTTTTCATGCATGTTTAAAGGAATTCCACATGCAGCATCCTTAATGTGATGTGTAGGATATGAAACCACTCTGGTAACAGCCTGAGATTCCTAAGAGGCAGTTTAATTGGATGGAAAAACGTAATGGTTTTATGGGTTGGAGTATTAATGTGGAGCAGCAGGTCCAGGATGAGGTGGACAGTAAAATGTCTGCACAGTGTTTCCTAAGGAAGAGTTTGTCCTCGTGTTGGGTGGGACAGTGCTTAACAGTGTCGGCCCTGGATTGATTCCCTCCTATGTGGGCCTCTGGGAAATCTGGGACTCACCTAACCTGAAATGCTGAACATTCAGTTGTACATGGTATTGCTGGCAAAATTACAAATCTACACGAATTTGATTGTGTAATAGCATACAACATTTATTTCGTAGCAGTGACTGTTGATAACACTTGCAAATATTTGTATTACCATAAAGTAGTTATATCACTCATGATTTGCAATCATTTGCCTGCTATCAACAGATTTTTATTTTATTTTTAAAAACACACTTATATTATATATATATATATATATATATATTATAATATATAATATATACATACATATATTTATATAATCTTAT
>OMNV01013164.1:0-13765 GCA_900303265.1 Brotula barbata
AAACAATTTAACAATCGTTTAACAAATTTACTCAAACATTCTTAAATTGATAATTTAATGGAGTCTCTGTATAAGTGGAAAATGTCTCTAAAACGTCTCTAATCCTCATAATCTTGTGGTCGGTGATGTTGGGCCCTCCCTCTGGTGCTCTGCATACGTTTCTGAAATATCAGCTCTCCTTTCCTCATCAGATATGACATTTCATTTCCTCTTCATCATTCAAATGAATCTCCTCATCAAATTTGTGCAGTTTGAGTTGAACATCTTGACCGACTCTGATCATACATGTGAAACTCAACAATACATCGACCAAATCAGTATTGCAAAAATACAAACAGTACAGAGTCATATTACTTTCTATCATTATTTTTGTTATTGGTGTTGGTGTTTTGTTCTTGTTGTTATCTATCTATCTATCTATTACTTTAGATTCTAGTTTATCTTTTTAGTTATATTTTAATTCAATTGTTATATTTCCATTCCTCCAGTCATTTAATTTCTCTTTTATTTGGACATTTATGACAATGCACATAGCAGTTTTGTATATTTTTGTCACTTCTTCAAATAAATTAAGTGACTATGCAGCAAATGCTGACAGTTTGCAGAGTGCATATTGTTTGATGATCCATGGTAAGCTGTACTGGAGACAGATGAATTAACAGGGTTTATGACGCCTTAGGAAAGTTCAATTCAAAGTTCCTTTTAAGGCCTCTCCATGAACTTTGAGACTGATTTCAAAATAATAAAAAAACAGCCAAACGCACGTCTGTTTATCTCTTTTACTGATATCTGTGATAAGGTGAAACGAAGAGCCAACTCACATCTGCCTGTGTAGGACGTTTTGTCTTGAACGCAAATTCCTTCCTTAGATTTCACCATGCAGTCAGTAAAAATAAAATGTGATATTTATTGTGTCTGCAGCCTTTAAAAACGTATAAAGAGTACAACTGTCCTATTACATCATTACATTATTTACGTCAACAAATTGAAGAGTGATTCAGGATCTTCCCATCTAAAGGTGCATTTAACAAGCATGTTTACCAAAACCTCACACTGTTCCCTGTCAGAATACATCCATCACAACACGCAAAATCTATTTCTACAGAGCTGCTGCAGCTTGGCTAAAAACCACACCACCTTATTAAATAAGGTTTTTATTTTCAGGCTTAGATTGCAGGAAACATCACACGGCCTGCTTACAGCAGAGTCATTTGGTCAGTCGGACACATACAAAGCACAAACAGGAAACTGCTTTTTCTAGGGGAATATAATGATCATGGAGGGTGAACGTAACGCTCGTGTGCATAGCAGGCACCGAAACATCTGAGATTCTATCAGCATCGTGTTCTTTCCGTTTGTTCCCGTCTATGTGCACGGCTGAATTCTAATTTAAGACGGTCTTTCACATTTTCACTTACATCATATAGTTCTATGTTATATATTTCCAACAATGTGTTGCCATTATTTCTGACTCCACAACAGATGAGTGTACTTCAGCCACAGATTAGATTCTAAGAGCATTTAAAGCGGTGTCATTCATGTTTCTCTCTGTATAAAACCAAAGAGTCTTCTTCGCGTTTCATTTCAGCGGTATCAGTGTCAGGCACAGGGACTCCTACTCGCTGGGCGAGGTGCCTGCGCGGTGGAAGGCAGGATCTGAGGGGGACGGCACGACCCTGACCGACAATGACTGACAGCTCATCTGATTTCTGTGGGGACACTTTTCTCACCAAAATAAGAGCCTCTTGAAACACATATGCCACAATTGTGGAAAGGCAAACAAATGAAACCATAGATAACAAACACTAGTAAGGAGTTAGTGTAACTGAAAGCAGTTACTGTTCCAGCAGTATAAACACAAAGTTATCCTGGTTTAAGCACACGAACCAATCCAACGCCAATCTGAAATCTGACATGCAATCACCAAATTGTAAGAAGCTGCTGTTTGGTTTTAAAAACGATGACAGTCCAAATTATACAAGTGGTCACTTCCACACAACATGCATGGGTCATTACGGTGATCCTACAGCTGCCCTAAACTTGCAGTGTAACCACAAAATATATGATGTGGCTGTGCGATATAAAACACACTCCAGTAAAGTGTTTTACGTCTGATAGTTGTGGCCTCCACTTAATCACTTTTATTATAGTTTTCATCTCATCTCGGCTGGCACGATACAAACGCTAATTTACACACGTCCATTCCAATAATCAGTATATTTTACAAGAATCCACACTGAACTGGTTTTACTATAGCATGGTGATCTGTCTGTCACAGTTATGGACCTCCGGTGGGTACAGTCCTTAAATATTTTCACCATGAAACCCATATACTGTATGTTTAAATACTTAACTGGCAAAGCACCTTTCTACTTATTGATCTTTTAAACCACTCCATCGATATATTCTGAGAAAATAATTGCAGTTCAAATGGTAACCGCGGTATCTGTAATAATGGCAAGTTGATTTTTTGTTTTGTCTTTCCCATTCATACAGACCAAGTTTTCCAATCGGCCACAGTGGTGACTGCGTTATTACATCCTGTCTGGGAGAAAATCTCCCTCTCAACAGTCCCTGTCCACCTGCCCTTGAGTAAGGCACCAATCCAGTCACTCCCCTGGAGCTTCTGGACAGACACTAGTATGAAGATGCAGCTGTAAAGGCTCAGCTCGTGTTTCTGGGATGTGCACGTGAACAACGGGTGAAATGTGTGGGTGGTTTTTTTGTTGTTTTGAGTTGGTTTTGGAGTTGAAATACAGGGTCAGTACTGCCAGATTCTTGTCACAGTAGTCTGCTCAGGGAATAAGCTCCTCCCATCCAGTCACATGCTTAAATCAAGTGTCCAGTGCATTCAGAAGCTCGAACATCCATCAAGACCTTCGCTTCATTTTATCTTCCTCTGTGCGTTGTCTAACACACGTTGTATTTTCGCAAATATGCACAATCGCCTGGTCAGTGTTTTCGTTTTCTTCTGTAACATGAATGACGTGACTTCAGCGGCTCTGTGCCTTCCAATGGCAGAAAATTCATGCTCAGCATCTCTTCTGCAAGTATAATGCGAAGTGTGTTACTCTGACGACCTTAACCCAGGCCCAAACTCTGCTTTAAACCACGTCTAGATGACAGCTCCATCATCACAGACAGCTTTTAAATATGAGCTACGGTCACTAGGCAGCAGTTTGTCCCTTCCACTCAAAATCAAGGACACATGCAGAAATGGGACATGAGGTCTAAGGCCACACGGAGCGTTAAAACAAAGACAATTTAGAATTCGTTCAAATTATTACGAGATAAACAGAACAAGCAAACAAAAAAAAGGGGGGGGGCTGATTAGACAAGGGTTTAAAATCCTGATTCATCAACTGCTCTTGAATTAAGAGAGGAGTTGGTCCTCAACAAGAGGATTACAGGTACACTGTTCTGTCAGGGAAACAGACAGCACATAGCTTTATCGTCCCAGCAAAGAGCTCGATACCACAATGGCCAGATTCAATATGAAGTAAGAGTGGCTAAATTAAAGACAATCTGTAACCTCAAATCACAATGTAACCAAAGCTGACTCCAATCTGCCAAAACAAACTAAACTGAGTCAAGGAAAGGTGAAATTACATGAAAAATGGAAGTCTTCAAGATAATGGCCTACAACCACATTATGACACTGGTGTGCTTTGGCCGTACATATTATTTCAATTTCCACCCTTTGTGTCAGTTACGTGTACAGCTTGCTTAAGTCAAATATTACCAGACTCATTTTTAACTAAAAGCAAAATGTTTAAGGACTTGAGAGGATGGCTGACACCCTGTAATCATGCAGTCCACTGCTACAATTTCTGGGTCCATTCATCCCTGTCCATTTTGCTTCAAAGAATCCAGTGACTCTATTTCTCCTTCCTTCAAAAATGTGAGGATGGACGCTGCATTGTTGCTTGTGCACTGTTGGATTTGTCCCTCAGCATGGCCAATGCTGTATTGGAGAAATCCCGAAGGATGTCAACAGTCTCCCTCTGCAGCAGCAGAGATTCTTGCACAAACTCCTGCTGACTCTCCACCAGCAGCTGCACTGACTGGGCCAGGACCTCCAAAGACTGAGACACAGAGGCCAGAAGCATCCTGCTTGCCCGCTGCTGCTGCAGGCTTTGGGTTGCAAGCTGTGCCACATGGTCCCTACGGGAGGACGCTCCAGCTGGGAGAGGGTCAGACAGTGCAGAGGGACGATCTGTGGGGAGTACTGAGGAGGGAATAGGTCGTTGAGAGCTAGAAGAGGAAGGTTTAGGATGAAGGGGAGGATGGAGGGAAGAGGAGGACCCAGAGGTTGCAGGCGTTGGGACAGAGGATGATGACACAGCGGTGGCGCATGTAGGAGGAGTAAGAGGAGCAGGGGGTGGTGGAACTGAAGAGGATGAAGGTTGAGTAGCCTGAGATGTCGAGTCAGTGGTAGCAAAAGCTGTTGAGGCAGAGGGGGAGGAGGCAGTGATGTTGGAACGTCTTGTCTCCTCAGACTGAGGAGGAGAGGAGGAGGTGGCATTTGCATCACACACTGCAGAGGAAGTAGAGGCCAAAGTCAAGTTTGCTGGTCGAGGTGGAGGTCTGGATGAAATGTGGTTCTGACTTTGGTGGTTGCTCCTGGAGTAGGTGTGCACCGGCTTGGTCCTCAGCAGGGTGTCATCGGGGAGAGGGTCCAGTGGGTTGGAGGGGAGTGGGGCAAGAGAAGATTGGTAGGACAACATGGAGTCGTCATTGTCATCAAAATCCATTGTACCATCTGGTGGAAAACAGATACAGAACATGGCAATTTTACACAATGCCCACAGGAAGGAATCTTGTTGTTGATTGTAAAAAAAGCAGCAGGTTGACTTTTCAGTTTCACACTAAATATAGTAGTGAAAGCAATACAAAAGTGATACATAATTGTACTGATAGTGTTGTTTTTGGGGGAATGTCTGGCTGTGGAACCATATAGTATATTCTGAGTCAGCCCCTTTGTTGCAAGGACAGTTTGCTTCCTTATATTTTACCATACAGTATCTGGACATGTGTTGCCTTTGTCTACATAGGCCTGTTTTTCAATCAACAAAAGACTTCCCTGTGAAAGAAATCCCCAGTGACTTCCTATTAAAAGGTATTCTTATAATCAATGGATGAAATAGCTCAAAATACGCATGACCACCCAACACCACATCCCTGTTCCATACAAACCAACCGCTATCTCAGATTATGTGGTACCATTTAACTGGCTAAGTGATCAGACTCAAGCATCACATACACTGTTTACTGTACACTGTTCATGTCCTGCATCATCACTTTTTGGGTAAAAACCATGTAGTGAAAAGAGTGAAAAAAATGCAGATGTAAATGCACACGAGACATCTTCCAAATGGATATAATCCACTTTAGATATTTATCAGTCAGATAAAATATAGGTTCTAATACATTCATCTCCTCTAGACACAAAACCTTTTTAAATGTCTAGGGTCCAATCAAAGCAGAAGTTCATGTCATGTTGCCTGAAAATATTCGCAGCGACCCAAAACAACAATAAAAAGTGTGCGGATTTGCAAATTACACGGAATCAGATCAGATTGCAATCTATCCACCCAGAGATGCATCTGACCACCAAGCATAATTGTTGCTAAAATGCAATCAGCACACAATCCAGATACAAAACGCATGAAATGACTAAGTGTAAACTGGCCGAGAGTGCTAAAACTTTATTTTTTCCTCCATCATCTCCAAGGTGTAAATCTAAGTCAGGAGAGGAAAAGAAACCTATACCTATACAAACATGAAACCAGCCCATCACTATGATGGCCTTGACAACAAGTGGAATTTCTTTTGGAAACTGGACTTAAACTA
The DNA here is from genome assembly GCA_900303265.1 of Brotula barbata. Lineage (NCBI taxonomy): Eukaryota > Metazoa > Chordata > Actinopteri > Ophidiiformes > Ophidiidae > Brotula > Brotula barbata. The sequence goes on from OMNV01013164.1 coordinate 5,854, forward strand.
ATACTGCATTTCTTGATATTTATATAGAATCATTTTAGTTTATTCTTCAATTGTATTCAGTTTGGTACTAAGTCCTGAATGTATTAGATGAGAATTTGATCAGACATAATGTGATCATCCGCCAAAGACATTTAAGTCCACCTGCACCAGCGATAACTTTTTGTCACATTCGGTTCAGTTGGGAGCTGATTGATTGGGGCTACCAGCGCTCTAGTTCATTTTTCATCAATGACTTACCCAAAGTGTTCTGTTAGACTCTCTGTGTTGCAATGTTTTCTTCCTTATAGCACACTGCAACCAACTGATGGTGATGTAGCAACTTCAGAATGTCTGGACAGATATCATAATATGGCCATTGGGCTTATTCCTTGTTTAGTCTTATCACTTTTCAAGGAGACAACAACGACCTTGACTGGAATGCACAATGAGTGTTCATCCCTCCCAAAATGACACACTATCAATAAAGTTTGGTTAGTATGCACCAAAGAAGAGAAGTTTGAAAGCAGTCTCAGGTTCAGTCAAAAAGATGACCCAAACAAGCCAGAGAACAGTTCAGTTACAATGAATGAGAAAAATGTCAGCTAAAAAGAAAAGAAATGCTTTGCACAAATACTGTCTTGAAAAGCTGAAAAAATGGTGCTAATCTTGGGTTTATTTATTCTTTTAAGAGTTGACTTAACTGTGGAAAATGCAACAAATCCCGTGTCATGTTTTAATGTCAAATGAATTATTTTACCAATGCAATCAGAAAGGTTGCCAATTCCTGACACCTTATGATTGAGTTACATATTCTGCTTTACGCAAATGGCCACCAGGACAGTCTAAAAGTCTAGCTAGCTGATATTGAAAGTGAGTTGCATTTTTTGATGTTTAACTGCACTTACCACTGAGATCTTTCTCTGGTGAGGACAGAGGTGAAAACTCAAAGGAGGCCCCTCCAGGTAAAGGGAGGGAACTGTCTGTCATCCCAAGGTAAGAGTAGGGAGTCAAGCTCTCCTGGGCCGACCGATTGCAAAGCTTGGTAAATTCTGTATCATCTTCAAAGTCCAGATCACTGTCACCATCTGCAAATAAAAATAAAAAGTTAAAAAAAGTACACTTTGTTTGTTCTTTTGGTCCATCTGTCCTCCTTTATTGAGTCTATCCTAATCTCTTAAACTAAAACAGGTTGTTCAATTCTCAGTGGTTAAACATATAAGATGCGGAGATTTTGAAAAAAGTAGCCCCATATACCACAAAAGCAAGTCTTCCTGGTTGGTTTGGTAACCCGTCAAAGCATACTTAATTTCCACACCATTCTTATGCAATTGGTTTTACATTTGTGGTGCTGTTTCACTGGTTTAAATTAAAACAACAAATGTAAAATTCTTTCCAACAGTAGGAAACACAAACACCTTTACTTTCCTCACCTGCCCCTGGACTCATCATTAGTATCTTATGAACCATCTTTTCCACAGGGCCCATGTGCTTCTTCCTCAGGTTTTCGCTGTTGGGGCCACGTAGGGCAGCAATACGCCGCTTCCCATCACATTTGAGGTCAGCCCATTTCTTCATGATTTGACGCACCTAAGAAAAAGGCCCTGTCAAAATTTCTTGCTTCTCTGAGCTTAAATGAACTAAAAGTGCTAATTCATTTATTATTACTGCTGCTGCCATCACAACTTCTACAACTGAATTATGTAGTAGTAGATATGGCAACAAAAGTACAGCTTGGGGTGTAGATTCATCCAAACAACCACAACTATTTCAGACAAACATAACACAGCTAAGATTGTAGTGACAAACCTCTCTGTGGTTCTCTCCCAGATCATTGATCTGTTCAGTGATTTCAGCCCAGGTCTGTTTCTTGGCTTCAGCCGACACACCTTGATTAAATTTTTCTGTAGATAGAAAGGGAATGAGGAAAACACTTATCAATACATATATTGGGATATGTGCTAAAGGTTGAGTGATCACTCCTACAGAGGCATCAGATGTGAACTGCTCAGAAATAAGCTTTAAATCCAGAACCAAATATACACAGGGAAAATTCTGTCAGACTGACTGACTCGGCATCTGTTAAACTACAAACAATCAACAAAATCAATATTCCTCAATATTATTGCACTAAAAATCCTCCCATTGTTAACGCTCTAAATAAAGTGTGCTACTCACTGAGGATGATGTATCTGTTCCTCTTTACTGCCTCAAGGAGCATTTTGACCTCAGTGAAAGAGAACCTGGGTTTGGCCCTGGGCCCCACCACTCCTCCCACACTGTACTGGTCAAAATTGTCCTCACGCCACTGGCCCGACATGGCTCTGTTTCTGCCTGGTCGACGCCTTTTTTTTGTTCACCCTCTTGTCTTCTTTTTTATGATGGTCTTCTATGGCTGAGTCCAAGTTCCACCACTCAGTAAGACCTGCAGGACCAAAGCCAATTTACCATATATATATACACACACACACACACATACACGCACCTAACATACCTAATAGATACCAAAAGGATTGGTACATGTAATATGTAACTTAGTTAACACATTATTGCAAATAGTAACCTTGTTACCTATTGTGCCTATACTGCCTCCCTCTGGCCTGTTGCGGAACTTGCATGTAAATACCAAATGGATTATTCTCTCTCTAACTGCACGTTTGTGGATTTGAAATGCTCCTTGTCTGTTTCATTACATCCTGTCAATGTAATTTGTTCGTCCCACCTACGGCTCCTATGACACAAACGACCGTTTGCACAGAGGGAATCTCTATTTGAATTTCCTTTGATTTGAGTTTGTGATGAAATTTCAGGACGGTAGCTACAGTATGGGCAAAAAATCATCTTGCGATTGGTGCAGCTGTATCTAATTACTTTGCACCATAACCAGTCTGAATGTAGACTCTATACTTGCAACATTTACACCTGGAGACAATTTGATATTGCACACCTTAATCTTGGGTTTATCCTAACGCTTATCGTAACTGCATCATCCAACAAGTTATCTAAGTTTTTCTCCACAGAGTGCAGCTCTGGTCAGAAGTCATTTGTTGAGAAGCCCTGTAAAGCTATTTGAGACACTGCATGTGTTGTTGAGCGATACAAATAAAATTTGAATTGTTGGAGAACTGCACCTGTGTGGTATTGTTTTGTTGAACTTTGCATGACCGTCTTTAAATTTCTTTCACAGACTAATAAATCTTAATTAATCTCCTGATGAAATTCAGAATGATTTTGAATATTTTTAAAATCATAACATTAAATTGGTTCACAATAACCCATTCATCTATCTCTATTTTAGTAGTGTTACAAGAACTGATATCACTGACTTGGAAAATTGTTAAATTGTTGACAAATTCACTACTGAAACATACAAATATACAGTATATTTTTAAATGTTTTATCTCACTTTTCTTGGTTTGTTCAAAGCTACCATGATATGTCTTCCGTAGTATTAAAGTACACTGTGATTGTAGTGTTAGCTATTAAAAGTTTTGTTTTCGTTAATAAGCGTTAAGAACTTATCCTAAGACATTTAAATACAACTTCGTTTGCTGTGACCACGTGATCCGCCTCAGCCAATCAGCATTAGATATCTTGCGCCTTTGTTGAGCTCGTGCCTGGCGGCTCACAAGGAGAACAGCCCAGCCCACGAATTCCGCCATCTCGGTTCGAAACGCTCGACTGCACGTCGCTTCGTAGAAATAGCAACGCTAATGTCTCCTTTAAGACGCGTTAGGTTACTGAAAAACGGTTGACGTCGACGAGGGAGCTAATAGTGGAGGTTCAAAGCTGCAGTGTGGCGACCCGCACCACAGCGCTTGAAATATGACTGCCGGTCCGCGAGATAGAGGACGAAATGTCGGCTAGCTCCCGTGCTACGCGCCTGCCCCCGCATTGCGGCCACTGGAGTGTGTTAACGCACCACGCGTAAAGTTTGGAATCCGAAATGAAACGCAGTGTGCGGCGCGTGAGCAAATATGCCAGATAATTACCGGTAAAATGGCGTTGTTGTCTCCCTCTCTCTCTCTCTCTCTCCCCTCTTTCCTCCGCGTCTCTCCCGAAAACTTCGGAGTGACGAGAACAACACAACTGCGCAGGCTCCGCAACGCGAGATTTTTTTTTCTTCCTAGAACGCGCAACATTTTCCACAATCAGGCGATGCGCGCCCACACTGGGAACCAACAGTCCTGTTCAAATCAAACAAACCTGCAGTAAAACTCACCAACTACACAATTTAGCCATTCTTGCAATTTTAGGAACTCTAATGATAATTAGGTCTCTTCATATTGATGAAATGTCCATACACTGCCCCCCCCACACTATTCTACGTGTCATTAATGAACCCAAAACCATGTATACTTTTCCAGTTTTATTAGTAACATTCGCATCTCACATGCCATACTTTCTTACAACAAACACCAATGTGCATGTTCTGTCTTGAAACTGACACATTATTGGAACTGAGGAATACATAGGTTAACAAAGGTCAAAGGTTAAATTTGAGAAGCGCATTACCAACACCACACCATTGAACACACACTATGTCGTTGCTATGTTGGTCACGTGAACAGAAATCAAGTCCAGAAAAGCAGTGTATTCATAATAGCCTGGAGAATAACATGGACAATCGGGTTAAAGACACCCCCATCCTTCCAAAGTAGCGTCCATATCATTTTCAGAAAATATGATGATACTGGTGCCAGTGAAAACCTTGGTGAGGCAAGATTAAAAAATTCCACCATTTCCCCCTCCATTTTATAACAACATGAAAACAAAGAAGATGGAGAGGTCAAGAAAAGACGCGCAGGTTCCACGTTTGACCGCTTGGTGTCGCCAAAGATCTTCCTCTGAGGACGAATGCGTGTTTCTTCACTGTGGGCAATACCAAAGTATGCCTGCAGAGGGCGCAAAGACACGTGTTTCACCCACTATGGAGCACTTCAGATTGCACAAGGGTGCAGTGGTTGATTTACTGTCATGTTTACATTTGTAAATATCTTGAAAGAAAAATATACAACACTTTCAGGTGTTGTATATTTTTCTTTTAAAAGAAAGTTGTGTACATAATTTCCTGTAGATTAAATTAAATTAAATTCCTCATGTCTGTCCAAAGGGGGAGTAAGCACCCCGATTGGATAAAGGTGCACAGCCTGGCCAACGGAAGTTTTTTTTTCTTGTGTTATTCGCCACAGTTCCCCTGTTTGTGAAATAATGTACTTATAAAATATTGTGTGCTAATCTAATTCCTTTTTGATTGCATCAGTGCGCTGATGGGGGAGCTGCTGCTTTCCCACAGGTTCATCAAATTTTCATATCACCTCATTCTCTGAAGTGACCACAATAGCTACTTTGATGACAAATATGCCAAAGAAATCCCAACAAAGAGAGATATAGTAATTGTATGATATACTTTAGATGATTATTGTGTCAGAATATGATAGTGATCCTACTGAGACCCTTATACTCTATGTCACTATCATTTCGCAACTGATTATCGTGGATTTAAAGTGGGCCCCTATGGAAATTTTTCATTATGGAGTCACAACAAAAATAAAAATCAAAGAACTGATAGTGGCAACACATTGGCATAGTTAATAATGGGTAATTTGTAGCTAGGATGAATGCGGACTGAAGCTGTAGAAAATGAGAAGAGCAGGGAAGGATGCTTTTTTTATCGTTTCATGAGATTGTTGGCTTTCTGGTTTGCAGCGTCAATGCGGGATACATTGAGAATGGCCTGCAGAGAGAAACACAGAAAACAAACAGGAAAGCTTAATGAGACAGTCTCTCTCTCCCTCTCTCTCTCTTTATCTGGTTGTTATGAATTGGCTCGATTCAAACAGGTTATATATATGGGCGTGTTTTTCTTTTTTTAAAAGTTGAAATATGGAGTTCCCTAAACAAAATGTGCAATAGAAGAGTTGTATGTTTGTAAGTAGTGATTTCAGTACTTATGGATATAATCCGCTGGAAAAACAAAACAAATCCCCTAAAATCCATGAGGTCAGATCATCATCACATTTATGTATTTGTCATTACATCTGCCGAGGTGGTCATGTTAATGTGACAGTACCTTGCCCCGCACGCGGTCGATTTGAACATTCTGCGTGTCGATCTCATTCCCCATGTCAAGGGCCATGCTCTTCAGATTCCCAATGATGCTGCCGACATGAGCCAGGTTCTCCTCCATTTCATCCTCACAGGCATCATTAGTCACCCTGAGCAAAGGAAGAGAAATGAACATGAATCACAGCCTACTACTTAGGCCTATATTGTAATCAGAGAATGAAAATGGTGTGTGTGTGTGTGTGTGCCTGTGTGCGTGTGCATGATTATTACCTATGTTAGGCATATTGCCCATTTAGCTGCTAATAATACATGTCAAGCCATCCTGAAGAAGAGCAAACATACACACACTCATGTACACACAGCTGCCTCCCATAACAAAACACCACTTCATTAACCTCCTTCCCCCACCTCCTTATGTATCCTCCGCTCATGATCATCTGCTCCCTCTCATCGACAACACGAGACGATGGTGGCTGATTGGACACCACACCGTCCTGGCCAGATGCTACGCCCCAAACCGCTTTGTATGCCCCACTCTCCTCGAAGGCCTTCAACCTAAAGTAAGGGGAGAGAGACAGAGAGAGAGAGCGAGAGAGAGAGAGAGAGAGAATCCATGATGACTGTGACATCCTTATATACGTTCAGTGTCTGTTCAGCCTGTTAAATGCAAGCCACGCCGTACCCATGCTGGTCCCTATGGAATGATATAGAAGCTCCACGGTTGTTCCACAATGTAAACACAGATGAACCTGAGCAGTCTGCTGTGTCAGGGGCAGTTAGTTTGTAAATATATCCAGCTTACTGAAGAACAATACTCAAGGGTGCAGTTTCTGCTGGGTTGTGTTTGGCCAAGATGTATTTGAAGATTTACTCAAGAAATGGCTTAAGAAAATACTCAAATTTGGAAAATGTTGCTTGTTTGGGGGAGATTTTCTGCCATATTTAATGAACAGCAATAACACAACTCAAGAATTTATTAAGAGTTGCAAGAGGATACGCATGCAGTTTGAGAATATCATGGTTGATGAATTCTTTGAGAGCTGCTACATCATGAACTCCATGTTACTTCTGTCTTAATATAGTGGGATGACAGGAGCAAGCCATATTTACATAAAATCATAAAATAGAAACACTGCCAATTTGCATTTGAACTTTGTTGACTTCCCCAAAAATCCACGAGTGTTTTAAGCAAAAATGTAATGCAAACAAGGCTAGAAATATTATCATTGTATTGCCATCTTTATTGTTGAGTTTATTCCCTATGTATGACACATGTTTGGCCTATGAAATCATTTTGATTCTGATTCTGAAATAAAGTGTTCCAATTCCACTTTTGGTTCTTAAAGAACCTTTGATTGAACAAAGGCTGGTAACCCTGAATGGGGAATGACAGCCAGCACCAATTAAAACGGAATAATTATGTTCTATACTTACACATACAACCACCGTGTGGCTACGGAGGTGGTCCAAAATGTTTATATGACAGAAAAAATAGAAAAGCTGACATCAACTCAAATTGAAGCCTCTACACCAGCAAAGCAGTGGGCAAAAATAATTAGTGGGCTCAATTTTTAATTACTAACACGAATAAATGAATATAATGATGTTTTTTTTGCCCAGAGAGTTGTCTTTAGAGTTGACGATCTACTTACCCAAGATGACAGTGTGGCTTCATCACCATCTCGCTCTTTCGCTCTTTCGCTCTTTCGCTCTCTCTCTCACACACACACGCACACACATGCACGCACACACACACACACACACACATCCACCTACTTATCACAGGAGCAGAGGCCACAGCACTTTCCCAGGTCAGTCAGGTTTTTTTCGGCCTCCTTCATGTCAGAGTTGATCTGATCCAAGCCCT
>OMNV01013167.1:0-18271 GCA_900303265.1 Brotula barbata
GTGTTTACCCCAGCAGGTCTTTGTGGGTAAGCAGAACACTGAAGTCTCTCAGTGCCTCTTTAGGAACACAGAATCCTTGTATCTCCTCCAGCCTCACAGCCACAGCTCCTGTCTCCACCACAGATAAACTGTCCCGGTCCAGGAAAGGCAGCAGGGGCCCCAACAAGTCCAGGGTGGCCCCTTCGACCTGACGGTGAGCCCGCGCCTGGGCCGATCCCTGCAGAGGACACACGGGGGACGCACTGAAACACATCACTGTCACTGTGACAGACTATCAGGATTCACACTCACATCCAGAGGATAAGAGATGTCCTGTTCTATTTCTCCTCCCTTTATAAAAAATAATCATCACGTTACCATACAGGAGAGAGATGGTGATGCCTCTACAAGTACAGGGGGTCATTATTAAACACACCAAGGGAGTGCCGAGGGATAAGAGTAGTTACCAGCACAGTAACGGCCCTCTCTGCCAGGTTCATCTGCTTGTAATGAGGCAGTCTGAGGAAAGCAGCAAAGTCCGCGTGAATGTGATCCAGAACGGATCTGAAGGATGCGTTGGAGAGCTCCTCCACCATCTTCACTCTGGAACACATCGCAAGTACCCGCATGCTCAACTATGGAGGAACACAGGTAAAAGATTCATATAAAGAGCAAAGCTTTATTGGCATGGGCTCGGTTTCTCATGGGACCATGTGGTTTTAGTCCCATCTGAATCTCACCTGATACATTTCTATGGACTGCGGAAAAGCTTAAAATAAAAATAATCTCAGGTTGTATCAATCCAGTGTTAGTTTTCATATGTGTCATATTCTCTGTGTTTATGCTCAGATATGCTGAAGAATGGAGGCACTGGAAGGAGCCCCGGACTTTATTCTGTCTGTCCCATAAATCCTTCTGTTCTCACTCAAGTCAAATTTTACGATGGGACAAAAACATCCCGGTAAATCCAAACTCTTGTCAGACGAGCCGACTTGGCAGCGTCCCCAACTCTGTCACTTTTACAAGAAAACCTACAGATTGTCCACGTTTCAGAGGTTCTGCATGTATGGATTGATCCCATTTTTATAATTTGTACTACATTCGCTTATCCTGTGCATATTGCATGAAAAACTTGTTGACATTTTGTGATAATAATTAGTTTGCAAACATTATTCCAGAAAACAAATCCTGTCTGTACGGAATCTGATACTTACGGTAACGTTGCTGCAAACACGGAGCTGAGAGTGCCGAGGTCAAAGTCAGGTCGGTTCCTCAGTTCCTCTATGACACATTTACGCTGGTATAACGTACAAAAATAGTTTTGACTCATTTATATTAAACAGTAAAATATGTCGATTACACAATTCCATAACATTTTCATGGTGTACTGAGTAAATTAACCCGTATGTCACTCTAAAATAAATGTGTTAACTTTCATGCCTGACGTCCCGAGTTTGGGGGTTTCTGGTATCATTATAAACAGATGAAAAAAAAGGATGATTAAGGGAACTTCCAGTTTCCAGTAATATAGGCTGAAGTCTAGATTGTCCACTGAATGATGCTGTTACATTGGAGAAATGGAATAGATAGGAAGGGGGATTTTTTAATTTTTTTGGTCACAGAGTGAGAAGGTTCTGTTTTTAATGGATTCTAACTTGGCTCTCCAGATAACAAGCAGGGACTGTAGGACACATCAAGAAACTTAATACTCTCCTTGGATATTTTTCTGGCTGGCAGATATTTGTATTTTTTGTATTATTATTTTTGTATTATTTGTATAATTGGTTACTGTATAAAATTCCATTTAACTATAAACTTGTGTCCCCCAACAAAAATTTATGTTTGGGAGATCGGAGGAATCCTACCGAGGTTTTGATACCATAAACTTTTGTTGTACAAAAATAGAATTTGTGTTTCCGAGATTGCTACGGACATAGTTTTTCAAATAAATTATGTGTTTTGGAAACTGTGTGTTTGGGAGATTTCTAAACGGTACAACACAAGTCTCTGTTATTTGCAGCTGTAGTGCTGATCTCCAGCTTCAAAGGGGCTGTAATGATAGTGATGCTCTGATTAGCATGGTAAGGCACAGGATTAGGACCTGTTACTGACACGTTGATTCTCAGCAGGTTAAAGAAAGATGTGTGTGTAAGTCACCAGAGCAGGTCTGAGGCCTCCAGGCAATCCACTAACAGACTGAAGCAGCTCCACAAAGTCCGATGCATTGTTCCAAAGCCTCAGGAAGTCACAACTCATCCCCCCGCCGACATAACCCAGGTCCCTGGAGGTCAAAATCAGGTCACAAAGACACCACCTCAGATTATCTGTGTAAATATTTTGTTGTGAGAGATCCCACTTACTTCACTATCTGTCTGCTGATGTTTTTGGTGGCCTGTATCTTCTTAAACAAGAGCTGAGCCTAAACAGAGGCAAAGTTATCATCATTGCTGTGGTTCACTCAAAGAAGATCAATCAATCGGCTGTCCATCGTGTTGAAAGAAGGGGAGAGAGAAAGAAAGAATCATAGAAAAAGAGAGAGGGAGTGAAAAGAGAGGGAGGGAGTGAGACAGAACAAGCAAGATAAAGACAATGGGAGAGAGAGAGAGAGAGAGGGAGACAGGGATAAAAGCTCTGGTGTAAAGCTGAGAACAGGTGGTGAAAGGAGGCCCATACCACAAAATCCTTTTAAGATCATCATTATTAATTTAGAACACTGCTCGCCATTATACGCCATCCAAACTCATTAGCCTGATGGAGTATTGATATCCTGAAAGCTCCACTGAAGCATAGCTGATCAGCTGCAAATCAACGGGAGCAAAGAGCAAAGCTGCGAACCTCTTTTCATTCTCACCACCTGGAACCTCCTAGGGGCTCACCTGCTGCGGGGACCAGGCGCTGCTGGCGTACAGGCTGAGCTCTGACACCATTCTCTCTCCAGAGACAGCCTCTGTCAACTTCCTCAGAGGGATGAATGAGGACAGACAGTGTCCCTGCTGAGAGACGTTCTGAAGAGTCTGCAGAGACATGACATCACATCAAACAGAAACCAGAAAGATAACAGCTTTGGTTGGTGTGGTTCACATTTCTTGGATTTTCCGGTGGAGTTTATCTCAGTGCTCTGTGTGTCCCCGGCTGCCAGCAGCAGTGGGTATGTAGTAAAACGTAATATTACTCCATGCCAGTAGGGGGAGGAGTTTTCTCTTAGTTGTTTGTGATGCTTCACAGTCATCCAGGTCATAGTTGTCCAATAAGGGTTAAATCAAGGACAAGTGGACTTGGTAGAAGATACTTGCAGACAGGCAGGGAGTTCCTGATATAACCCCACACAGGTTAAGTACCTGGGGCTCTCCACCATCAGTTAGAACTGAAGAGGGCCCCTGGATGAGAAGCCAAACATCTTCAAGTATCCTCCTTGGATTCTTTCATTGGGAATCTGGAAATCCTCTGGCAAAATAAGATATCTCACTCTACTGAAGGAGAGGCACAGCACTGTGAGTCCGTTACCACGACTACGCTTACTTTACTTCATTCATCATCCTTTATCACCTCTTATCCACCTCAGGGTCACGGTGGTGCTGGAGCTTATCCCAGCAGGCAATGGGCAAAAGGCACGGCACACCCTGGACAGTTTGCTAGTCAATCTTAGGGCTGAAAGAAAACTCAATCACACTCCCATTCACACCTATGGTCAATTTAGATACTCCAATTCACATAGGCTGCATGTCTTTGGAGTTGGGAGGACACAGACGAAGCCCACACCAAAACCAGGAGAACACACAAACTCAGCACAGAAAGGACCGGAGACGGACTGGAGTTGGACCATCTGGCTGTGAGGTCACAGTGCTGACCACCAAGCCACCGTATTGACCCATCCTTAAATCCATGCAGCTTTCAATTCTATTTCAATTACAAGTTTTAACATGCTTGTAAAGTAGAGGAGAGCTCCATCACCTCCTGCATGGCCTCATATACAATGGCTCTGTGTCCGGATTTCAGTTCTGTCAAGAAGTTTCTCCAGCATGGACACTGAGCTCGCTCGCTGGTCTCCGACCACCGGAGGTTTCTCAGCACAGCGGCAGGGATGCCGGCGTGTAACGGCTTCAGTCTGCACAGCTGGTCCATGGTGAGCTGACGGCACAAAGACACACTCATTACAGCACCGCCGGCTGATATTCAGCACCGGATAAGAAAATGTTTTCTTACGTTGGTGTCCGCTGAAATCTTGGATAATATCTGATAAGCCTAAAGGGGGAAAATGAGACAGATGATGTATAAATATATATATATTTTTTTTTTTAATGAATAAAACTGATAAGAGAGAAATGTATATGAGAGAAAACTATAGGAACATATAAAATAATACAAAGACAAATGTTCAAATTACAACAATGAAAAATAATCAAATTCTGATAAACAAATTTCTACTTTTGGTAAATGTTCCACATTTGTAATGACCCCAAAAAGAAGGGATATTCAGAGGAATATTCCAGGAAACGAGTTTTATCCAAAGCCTCTGAACTGTTTTAGGGCTCAACGTTTTCCACTCCAATGCGTGAGGCTCTGTTACCCGCTCTCTGGTGGTTTTTAGGTGGTTTTAATTCAGGTAACCCAGAGCTTCACGGTTTCTCACACACCGTAGATCACATTGAAGATGCTTTAATCAGTTCAGTTCAGTCACACAGCAGCCACTTACTCAGTGGAAAAACTGAACTTCTGTTCTAGAATTGGAAACTCATGTGTGTGGACGAAAGGAAAAAAACACGGAGAAAAAGCTGCGTTTTGCAAAATACCTGTGTATATGTGGACAAGGCATCAGAGTGTCAGTGTGACAGTGTGAGTTTCACTTTGGGAAACGAAGACCTTTGGACATTGCAGATTTGTGTTGAATGTCGCACACAAAGAGATTGACACAGTGAAACAAAGATGAGTGATGTGTACAGAGGAGAGGCGACATCCCGTTCGAGGAAAAACAGTGACTGTGTGACCGACTCAGATTCTGTGCTAACCTGTGTTGCTGAGTATATCGGTATTCCGGGCTGTGACAAGAAGTCCAAGATTTGTTGTGATGGCAGAGACTGCAGGAAAGAAGCCCCCAACTCAGGCAACAGAGCACCAAGGGCCGACAGTTCAGGAGGGGGCCCCCTGCTGGAGTTCAGGTACTGAACCACCGGCATCAACAGAGAGGAAACCTACGACAAAGTCAGGGAACAACACAAAAAAATCGACGTGAGGAAGTTATGGTTGACGTGAACGTGTCTTTATTTCAATCTCATTTCATGACCACTTCCTGCCTCCACATGATGACAACAGATATCACTACGGATGAAGAACAACGTTAAACGCTACATTATTTATTTTCAGTCAGAATCAGATGTTAAAAATAGCTAACATTGGTGAGATAGGTATTGTTAGCTAGAGTAAGCGTGAATGTTAGCTGCATAGCAACATATTTTACCTGCAGTCGAATTAATGATATGATTTTGCCTGCTTGCTTCCTGTGAAGAAATCATTGGAAGCTGCTGACATGTAAATTAATCACATATTGATTTAAAGCTGCGATCTCGTGGGAGTCTGAGTTTAAACATTGTCAGAATGTTGTAAAATCCTCCACACATTATTCCACTTAGGTTTTTCTGGATCTGTATGGATCGTTTTCTCTGCTCTAATTAATACGTTCCTGATGGCGGTTTGATGTGGATTTCATGTTCCAGGATGCTTGAATAAAACGCAGAACCTCGGACAGGACAGTAAACAAACCAAATCCTACTATGCTGGAATACACAACACAAATATTTCTGTGAGAGACGCTCAAATCTCTACCTCTGCCTGTCTGTCTTTCTGTCTAACCCCCCTCTCTCTCTCTTACCCTGCCATTAGCGCTGATGAGACCCTTGGACATGCAGTGGACCAGTTGTCTCAGGAGAGCCAGGGACGTATCTGAGCCTTGAAGAAATGGTTGCAGGTCCAGTGGGTCCAGGTAACATACAAGAACTCCTAGCCTGTTGAGACACAATCCTTTATTTTCTGCCCATTAAATCAACACAACCAAGGCAAAAAATGATTTTATTGGGTCGGATAAAAGACTTTCAGACATGGAGACACACAATAACACGCTACCCTTCAAAATGTTCAATATGTATCAATATTCCAGTCAAAAAAACCCTTCAATATGTGTTGGTGAACGCTCCCCTGGTGCAGGCAAACATTTTCATGTTTAGTGTCAGTGAACGCAGCCCCAGGCCTCATTCCTCCTCTAACCAATCAATTGGGGTCAGATTATACAAGACACCTGTTGGCTGTGCTCTCACACTTGTGATGGGAATTCCAGCTCCTCTCACTGAGCCAGATCATTTGGCTCAGCTCAGCAATAAGCTCCGGCTCTTCGTTAATACTCCCCTGGTGACATAGTTGGTCTTATCTCAGTCATAAGTAGTCCTCCCCTAACCCTCTCGCTGTCACAAAAGGATCAATACATCAAACGGTAGATTCCAAACTGGAGCAGATCATGAACATACCAAAAACAAACCACATCAGAGTGTCTGAAAACAAAAGTGGAACCTTTTTCAACCAGACCCTACGCGAACTCTCTGCAATGATCAGATGTTGGTAAACAAACTTTACCAACCTAGTAGATGTGAAAACGCTCTTCATGAACTTTGAGTTCAGCAGGAACTCAACTGTCATTTGGGGAAACAATCTTCATAAAAACATTTATTATTTTTTGTAATCGCACAAATGCCACTGACTTCTTATCATTACCAGACAGAAAAGAATGTCAAACTGAAAAGCACCAGACATCAGTAGCCCAAAAAATGTCATCTTGACATTTCAGAATTAACGAGAATGTAACTTAAATAGATCACTGCTGTGATGTAGCTTGTTAGTAGCTGCCTTTGTTTACGTGGCAACACAGTTGCTAGGGTGGTGTCGGCAATACAAGCTCTTAATTGCTTGGTGTGGAATATTCCACTAGTGCAAGTAAATAAGAGGTGTAGTATTAGTGAACGCAGCCCCAGGTCTGACTCCTCCCCTAACCACGCTGCTAATCAGCACTATAAAAGACTCCTGCTTAACTGTGCTCTCCCTCTACTCCTGCCATGTGCCCTGGTCAGAGGTATGTGAATTAGAATTTGATTGATGGAGGAAAGAACCTATGTTTGTTTTTTAGGTGGTTGATCTTTATTCATCAAGCTTCCCTGCTTGTGCCTTTTGTCTTCCTGGTTTTGCTGCTTTTATTTGTGTGCAGGGGAGAACTATCTATCACAGTTTTGCCTGGGGTTTAATCTTATTGTGTATCTTTTGTTGAATATTGTACCGTGAACCAACTTGTTTCTTTTTATTTAGTTATAGTTTTTATTTCTTTGATTTAGGCGGAGCTGCTTGTCTTCCTGGGTGAGGTTCCTTGGCACTGGGACATATGGGTGGTTCACCAGTTTGCTGTGACGTGTGGTAAGTATATGGTAGCACCCCTATCCGCACCTCAATGCCACTCCATAAACGATCCTGAGCCTCCACCGCTTTTGTCGCTTTAAACAGTTTGTACATCCATGCTGACTGGTAAAACATTTTTATCATATTCTAAAATAGCTTTAATATTACCATTTAATTTCTTTTTGCGCTCGTCTTTGATCAATACCTTCTGGTGATCTTTTTTTCATTGATTGATGTAAGTAAATCTTTATTTTACTTTACTTTGGGAAAGTGATCGGCTGTAATCTGCCTTCCGTACAGAACCTGAACACCTCCAGGACCCTGGTCCCTGCCACCCTGGAAACAAACTGTTTGAGTTACTCCCCTCTGATAGAAGTCTGAAAGGCCCAGAATACCCACTGACATCTCATCCCATTGTTACCATCTATGGACTTATTGATCAAACATTTGCATTCTTGGACATTAGTCTGTCAACAATAACACGTGTGTAGCCGCATGTCATCATTCCACCGCAGCCTGTCAAGGTGGTGTCCAGCAAATGACGTGGGCTTTATAGATAATTGGCCGAGTTTCTGGGGAATACCTGGTCTGATTAGGAGAGACGGCATTCATCCAAATTTGAATGGTGCAGCTCGCATTTCTAGAAACGTCACTGAGTTTATTATACCAAAAATGTGACAACCCAGAGTTGAGACCAGGAGGCAGAGTTGCACTGCCACACGCTTCTCTGCACTTCCATTAGACCTAAGTCCTGTAGACTGTCTGCCCCACGAGCAGTTAAATCAATTAATTCTAAAGTAAACAGTTGTGCATAAAAACCTAATAAACATTAACACCGCTGCTGCAACAATACAACAAAGTAGAAGAATTAAATGTGGACTCTGAAACATTAGATCTCAATCGTCTAAAGCTGTATTAGTAAACGATCTAATATTGGACTACCTTATTGCCATATTTTGTCTCACTGAAACCTGGCTGAGTCATGAAGACTATGTTAGCCTAAATGAATCCACTCCTCCCAGTCATATTAATACTCACATTCCTCGAGACACCGGCTGAGGAGGTGGAGTTGGAGCCATTTTAAACTCGAGCCTGTTAATCGACCCCAGACCTAAACTTAATCATAACTCTTTCGAAAACCTTATTCTTAGTCTCTCACACCAAACCTGGAAAACCTTACAGCCAATTCTAGTTGTTATAGTGTACCGCCCTCCTGGCCCGTATTCTGAGTTTCTATCTGAATTCTCAGAGTTTTTATCAAGTTTAGTCCTTAGCACAGAAAGTAATCATGTAGGTGATTTTAACATTCATGTGGACGTTGATAATTATAGCCCTAGCTCTGCGTTTATCATTATTAGAAATCAATTGGCTTCTCTGACTGTAAATAGACCCATTCACTGTTTTAACCACATCCTCGACCTCGTTCTTGCTTATTGTATCAAAATTGAGCACTTAATAGTCTTTCCACAAAATCCTCTTTTCACCACTTTCTAATAACTTTTGACTTCCTATTGCAGGACTACTCCCCTTTAGACAAAAATGTCCTCACTAGATGTCTGATGGTGCTGTGGCTAAATTCAAGGACGTGATTCCATCAGCATTTAATTTAATGTCTACATTATTTTAGTACAACAGAGGACTTGTCTGTTAACTTTAGTGCCGCTCAAATTAATCATCTAGTTGATGGTGTTGCAGGTTAGCTACGAACAACATTCAACTCCATTGCCCCCTTAAAAAAGATTATAAAACAAAAAAGATTATCTCCGAAACGTGAAAATATGGCGTTCCACCAAACTGGAAGAATCTTGGTTAGTCTGGCAGGATAGTCTTAAAACTTATAGGAAGGCCCTCTTCAATGCCAGAGCTGCCTATTGCGCATCATTAATAGAGGAAAATAAAAATAACCCTTGGTTCCTTTTCAGCACTTTGGCCAAGTTGAGAGTTGATCCTTGTATTCCTATAACTCAATAGTAACCACTTCATGAGCTTCTTTAATGATAAAATTCTAACTATTGGAGACAAAATTCATCACCTCCTGCCCTCAACTGGCACCAGTGTATCCTCAAACACAGGAGCCTTAGATTCAGCTGTAAAACATGTTACATACAGTATTTAGACTGCTTTTCTCCAATTGACCCTCCTGAACTAACTTCACTGATTTCAACATCTAAACCATCAACCTGTCTCTTAGACCCCATCCCAACTAGGCTGTTAAAGGCAGTCTTACCCTTAATTAAAACTTCTTTACTACATATGATCAATGGGTCTTTAGAAACGGGCTACGTACCACAGTCCTTCAAAGTAGCTGTAATTGAACCCCTTCTTAAAAAGCTTACTTTAGATTCAGGTGTCTTGGCCAACTATAGACCTGCATCTAACCTTATGAGGTGTATATTTGACATGAGTGCATTCTTTTTGGCTAGATTCATGTTAGTGGCCACTGTTGAGTCCAATGAGATTTAGATGGCCTGTAGGTCTTAGTTTCACATTTGTTTTATCTATGCATGTTGTAGTCCAGCAACTGTGTTATGATGTTTAAACACATGTGGTATAGTGTATGTAGTAATTTTCTTTTTTATTTGTATATACAATGTAATTGTGTTAACATTTCAATGCTTGCCTTGCTTAACATTAATGAATATTCATATTATACAACAATGATGGTGACGTGATGTAACGCTTACCTTTGCTGCTGTTTTGTGTATTTCAGTTTCATTACTTTTCATACCAGTAAAGCACCTGAACATCATTCTGTGGTCCTGAGAATTACTGTATGGATGTGTTTAGCTTGCTGGATAACTGAAAGGGGAATCTCAGTGAGACCAGTAAAGTCTTGACCTGCTCTACATGAAAAGTGCCATGAAATAACCTTTGTTGTGACTTGTTGCTATATAAATAAAATAAAATTTAATTATTCTGTCTGTACATTGTTTATAGTTTGAAAATTCCCTGGATGTTGTGTTGATGCAGTTTAAGCAGGAGAAAACAAAGCACTCCATTGGGGCTAAGAAGAAAATATGTACGCATCGTTTCCACAAGCATAAGATAGGCGGTACAATGGGAAAGAAGGGATGAAGAATATAATGAACTCAAGTGTCAGATTTCCCACCATGTCCATACTCAATGCAAGACTAGCTATAGAAGATTTAGGCTATGTAAACTAAGGTTTTTGGTAGTCGAACTAACAGCCTACATTGCTCCTACGCTCAAGAAGTGACTTTTCAAACCAGTTCAACAATGCACAGAACATACCCTTGATGAAATCCTAATAACGCTCAAGAACCTCCTTTAAAGCAGGGTTAGTCAGATGTACATTCTCATCTTTGCAGCCTATTGCCTTCAACTGACAAGATCACTAAACTGAATTGGTATCTATAATATAATCTTCTGGAGCTCTGGATTTCTCAATGTATTAGCCAAGCAGTATACTATACAGCATCTTCAGTATCTAGCCCATTCAGAAAAGCAAAATATGCAGCACATCGCTACATCTGGTAGCCTCCTAGTCAGTGTTTGTCAAAACTTGCGTACCTCCAAAGCTGTAGTCATTTACACAATAGCAAACAGTATTTGAGGAGACTTTTACACCTTTATCACCTATGTGGTACATCCTGTACCTACACCAGTTCTCTTATTTACTGGATGAACATCTAATGACATGTCCTCAGAGCCAAGACTCTCTCTACCACTGAAGGTTCTTGAACATGGACAAAGTGTTTTGGTCCCACCTCAGCACGCTGTCACTGGTCAGATTCTTGTTTTTACTGAACAGTGTCCGTAGCACATGGCGTCCCCGTACACTGTCAAGACTGCTGTTGCCAAGCAACTCCACCAGTGGGGTAAGCTAAAGGAGATGAGAGATTCCACAAATCGGTAAATTAAAGATTCTACAACATTTTGAAAATGAAGATGAACAAAACAGCCACTAACCTGTTTTGATGTCAGCTGCTGAAAATGACTGACTGGGAGGTAAGGCAAAAGTGGGACGATGGAATTGAGGAAGTATGGTGGCCATGCAGGGACATCACCCATCACACTCGACTGCAGGAGTCTCTTCACAAAAGCTTTTTTCTGCTGCAACTTCATCTCTGAACTGTGTTCCTGAATGGCCATCAACCTACAGAGCAATGGATTTGCTGTGACACAGCATCCAGACTGTGATGGGGTTCAGATAGTAACAAGGATTCACTGTGGCAACTCACACGCTGTCGTTGACTATCAGGGAAGGTGGGAAGCTCATGATGTCTGAGACAGACATGAAGGGAATGAACTGGGAAAGGTCCACAAACAGGTCTGGCGTCACTCGGGGAAACTTATGGATGAAGGCGGCTGTCATCGTTTCCATCGCCTGCAACTCTTTCTGAGAGGCCTGGTAGAGAATAACAAAAATAGTAATAAAAAAATAAACTAATGATGGATGGATGGGTCACGTGGGGTACATCTGGCATTTTTGTATTGATTCCTTAACATTGGGAGGCCATTGTCTTTTTTTTCCAAGAGTGAAAAACCCATTTGAATAGTTATTATGGTCAGCACCAGTGCAAATAATGGTTACTATAATTGCCTCAAAGCCAGAAAGTTGTGGGATCAATCCCTGGGCCGACCTTAAACGTTTTCTGTTTTCTTATGAAATCTGGGTTATGTTTTAAACAATATTTTTTTGTGTTAGGGATCAATAAAAATGACATTCAGTTGATTAGGCACTTTATTTAAATGGTATGTTTTGATCTCATCTCTCACATGTTCCACTCGAGCTGCACTATTTAAAAGCTCTGTGATTCATTTTTTTTTATGATTTAAAAAAAACCCCAACCCAAAACAACCAAAAATCCACTACAGGAACATAGAATTGTTTGCACGCCTATCAATTTATACAGATTTCCCCAGATGCATCCTTTCCTGTTTAAGTATCTATGGAAACTTTGGGCATTTGTCTGAAATTAAGAATATTTTTTGAATTCAAATTATACCTGGACTTACAGCATTAACATGCTTAAATAAAATAGGAAACGTCTTCCTAATTCACAAACAAACCTGGGTGGTTTCCACTTGTAGCTGGTCCCAACTTTGATGCATATGGGAGAGAAATCTCTTCACAGCATCTTTTTCAGCAGACATCACCAGACTGCGAATGCTCTCTCTTGGCATTTGGAGATACTCCTGGTGAGATAAACAGGAAGTTCACTGAGTTCTCCTGTTATATAAGGGTTAAATGTGAGGGTAGCCGCGTAGTCCAGTACCTGCAGGAGAACCCTCAGAGCTGATGAGTTTCCATCCCGTTGAATGAGGTCCCACAAGATGGGCTGGTGTAACAGAAAAAAATAATAATTCACTCGGTTCTGTGTGGCTATAATGATTCCAGGGGCCCACAGCTGGAGTTAACCCAATCAAACTTCCAGTAGAATAAACGCTTTCACAGGAAAAATAGTGACACCTGAAATTTTTCAATATCAAAGCAGCTAAAATGTATTAGTACATGATCCCTTTAAAATTTTGTTCCATCCAGCCTCAGTCCTACATCCATTTAAACAGCACTGTGCCAGCAGGAGGTTGCATCTGCAATTTTGTTTAATTATTGACACAGTTAGTGTCCATAATTATCATTTACACAAAGTTGTTAACTTTACAATACATTTTGTTGATTATTCTGTTGGCCTGTTTAAGAAGTGATAAACCTGAACGTTTCTAATTTAAGATAGATACAAATTGAACACCATGTTCTATGGTGTTTTGCTTGTATAAGTCATTCGGACCCATCTCCACATAGGATATTTCATAAATGGTGTCCAACCTGACGTTACAGGGAAAGTGATGCAGGCCTGTGCCACATGATAACGTTTGGACTGTGGACATAGAATAAGTTTTGGGAAGATTACTCCAGCTAGTGGTGTCAAATTTTGATAAACAAACGGCAGACTGCAGGAAAAGAGAGAAAACTGTGGATGATAAAATCTGAACTCTGTAGTTGATACAAAGAAATTGTGTTGTTCACATGAAGACATCAAGCTAAAACTGACAGATTGACGCAGATCGAACATTCATCTCACAGTCCCTGGTGACCTGGTGTCTCTTAATGTTTCTTCATACCACGAAAACCACAACAGTACCAAAAATGCCAAATATGAACAACTGACATCACCACGCTGTGACACATGTAATTATCAGAGAGTTTCTGTGTTCTCCCCGTGTCTGCGTGGGTTTCATCTAGGTGGTCTGGTTTCCTCCATCCACAAAAACATGTACGTTAGGTTAATCACTTCTGACCAAGGCACTAAGTGGAAGATCTGGAGTTGGACCCTGGGCGTTGTTGTGGGTGTGTGTTTGCAGGTGCATGTGTTGGCCGCCCACTGCTCCTCATTGAGGATGGGTAAAAAGTGCAGAAAATTAACTTCACCATGGGGATCAACAAAGTATCCTTCTTCTTCTTACTTCTCTCTTACTTCCTAATACCAAAAGATGTCAGTCACAAGAGGAAAAAATTTAAGTTTTTTGATTTATCATATAGTCAATCATTAATAGGCAAAGTAAAGTGAACTTGATTCAAGATAGATATTTGGGGGTCCATCCTTTCTAGCCCTAGCCTGGACTGTGTGTGCATATGTGTTCTTACACTGAAGCAGCTCAGCAGGTCCTCCTTGAGAGTGGCGTTCTGCTCTCGGCGTAGGAAGACTCCCACGGTATGAAGGACGCTGATGGAGGCCCCCGGCTGTAGGGTGGCCCAGAAGGAGGCGTTATCCAGCAGACTAGACAGGAGGATGGCCTGACCTAACCCTTGTCTTGCCTCTCTCTCCCCTTCTTCCAGCCCTGATGACAGGCCCACCATAAAGTCCAGGACTCGCAACACATATCCCAGCGCCACCAGAAGACCTTCTTGCTCCCCGCCCTCGACTTCACACACACTCAGTTTGTACAGGAGCTCCACCAGAAGCGGAGCCGGGTTCACGCAAAGCTGTGACGTGTCAAATTCATACGGTGCTGGTAGCATGTCAAAAAAACGCTGCAGAAAGCACTTCTTGGCCTCCAGATCGGCCTGCAGATCAGCACAGAAATCAGAGAGGGCGTAGAGTGACGTGTTCTCACAAACGTATTCTCTCAGTCCTTGTGTCTGGCTGCAGAGCTCCAGCAGGGTGGAGTTGGTGAAATGGTGCTCGGTCCACTCTGTGTACTGACAGGTCTCCCCGGCGGCATCGGCATGGGAGGCGTTGCGTGTTTTGGAGCAGTATGCCGCGGCCCAGCTGCCTTCTGGGAAGGAGTGCTGCGACTCGAGGGAATCTCTCCCACACATCGCTGAGATGAGGATGGAGTTGTTGGGCAGGAAACAGTGTCTGAAGACCTGAGCGCTCAGAGACCTGCTGCCCAACTGGGCCAGGCAGTCTTCGCTGATTCCTGGGCTTCCTGCTGTTTCGCCTGACAGGTGCACACACAAGTCATCAATAGTGGACTGGTTGAAGAAATGGTAGTCTTTGGTGACTGAAGCCTGCAATGTGGATGTGAAAACTTGTTAAAAGCATGTATGAGTTCTCCAAAAACTTAAGGCAAAGGCTAGGCACCAGTTACCCTGGCAACAAAGACTTCGGTCTTATCTGCGGTAAAACCTCAGAAAAGCATGTTGAGGCACAGGAAGTGACGTATGAGATATTGTCTCGTTTTTTGTGCGGTTTTATTTTGAGTTTGAGTTTTAATTCGGACCGTCAAAGGAACTCGACTCATTGTGATTGAATCAACGGCTGCTCTTATTGTGCTTCATCACATTAAACGTGATGGCAGCATGAAGACAGCGAGCCTCTGTGTTGATTTTACTGATGTTCAGTCTCACTCAGCCTTTGTCTTCATCCTTGAGTAGACTTATAATGTTGAAACAGCTTGATTTTGAATTTTGTTTTTGTAAACTCGCATTGGTTGTTTTTTGTTCCAGCTGCTCCGAAGTTAATACAAATACATAAAGCAGATTTTGTGCACTTGTGTTTTTAAAGATATTGAAAACAATTCATTAGGTAAAATCTGAGTGTGATAAAATGTGATTGATATTATTATTAATAGCCAGGAAAAATGGCTCCTATGTGGGTTGGAGCCAATGAGGATAAACGGTACCAATAATGGAATGGATGGCAAAGGCTGTGGAGTTGGAGGTCAGTTCAAAAGCCACAAGCCACTTTATCTTTTTATATTTATATTGGACCATAAAAGATGTCAAATTCCATTTAAAATGATTAAATCACAGGAAAGGAAAGCACAAATGAGAAAAGTTATTTCGTAAAGGCAGTGGTAAAATTATGCAGGTCTTAGACTGACCAGGACTACATTCCATATATGGGTAAGTCTTCAACGAGTCCATTTTCGTCCATACATTTTTAGAAAATGGAACAAATGATTCAACAAAATATATTAGAGCCACTGTGGTGAAGAAGAGAAGATATGAGGAAATTAGCATATTGTAAATAACTTTTTATCACATTTACTTAAAAATCTCATATTAACGCTTTTGGTTTAGCATTAGTCCATGATTACATGAAAATGCCAAGATTTCTGTCCTTCTTTGTTTGAAGACATTTTTTGTCTTTCATTCTATCCTCAGAAACTTTTTCTTTTTCTTTTTTAGCTGTAGAAAGACTCAATGAAATCTGTGGAGCTATAGTCACTCGTTTCGGTCATGTCAGTATATAGTAAAGTAGGCATGAATAAGCATAGGTAGGAGATTCTCTTATTTTTCATCATTTGTGTTGAGGACAGCAAATACACATTAAATATGAAAGGCCCAAGAACTGACCATTGGGGGACCTCACAGGGATGTTTACTTTACTCAGATGTTCAAAACCATCAGCGGACACAAACTAGTCCCTTTCTCGTCATGTGATCAAACCTCACCTGTTGAGCTTTCTGATGCCAGAAAGAGGTGTTGGCACACACTGTGTTGTTGAACTCGCGGGCGAAGAACTCGCTGCAGACATGGACCCAAAGGAAGTCCTCTTCAGCCGCAGCCAGGTACCAGGCTGCATCAGAACAGGCACCGTGAAGGTCGAGCCCCTCCTGTGCCAGTGCAGACGTCACTGAGCCGTTCTCCCCTTCAAACAGCTTACAGTAGAGAAATACGGTGAAGTTGGAGACCCCCGTCAAGCCTGGGATGGACTCATTACAGGCTGCCTCCAAAATTTCCATGGAGGCGGAGAACTCGACCTCTCCCTCTGGGTCCTTCCCTGTCGGAGGCTGGCTGTAAACGGTGTGGTGAAGCAGGCTGGAGATTCGATGGAGGCCTCTTTGTTTGGAGATTGTTTTGGGAGGTGAGTCGGCTGGTGTCACTTGAGATCGTAGTTCATCTCCCTTAGCTGAGGGGCAGGACAGGAATGGAAGGTTGCCAGGGAGACCCTGAGAGCTGAATCCCAGGGCCTGGGTGTTCCATGTTACGTTATGTCTGATCCCCCTTAATATGTATGAGCAAATTAGAACAACTGTGGCAGCAAGGTGCAGAAAAAATGTTCAGTGCTTGAAGTGGTAATCAGTATGCCATACACAGCACCAATGACTGCTGGGAGTTTTTCTTTCAGACTGTCGCTACTCATGTCTACCTTATGCACTTTCCTCCCATGCACCCTGGATAATGACTTAGTTTTTACTGTAATTCAAAGCAAAACTACCTTTCCCTGTGTGCCCCACGTCACCTGACCCAGGTTGGATTGTGCTTACCCAAAACATATCCACTCTTCAGTTTCAATGTTCAAGGAGGCGAGCTGTCATGTTTGGGTTCAGACTGCATGACACTGGCTCCTTGTCCTGGGCTCTAAACTGCATGTTTCTATTAATGAAAGATGTATTTGCGTCCCTTATATATGAGCACCATAATATGAGTGGAGGGAATGTGGACTGATGTAAACAGAGGACGAAGTGATTCATCATTGCTGCAAGAGAGAAAATTGAGGTTGATTTATACAGAAATTTATTCACTCAGACAGAGACTGTGAGCTCCTCTTCGCAGCTGATTATTATCAGCAATACTTCATTCAAACTACCAGTCTTGGTCCTTTGCTGTGTCAATTTTGCTGATAAGTTTGAACAAATATGCAGAATTGGAGAATTGCGCGTCCCAAAATTTCATATCGCTGGTGGTTAGTTACAAGAAATAAGCTTCGATCATGTAGGGAACACGAGGCTTAATGTTGTCATTAGCAACATGGAGCATCGGAGAGCCTGTTACAGAGCCCGAGACAACCGGGTCTCAGTGTTACAGACCTGAATGAAAGACAATGAGCACGTCCCCCCCAACCGGTATTACCTCCGAAAAGCAAGTTATTTTTAGTGTATGTGTCTGCACCAAACAACTTTATAGTTGATTTTGGGACAGATCCACATCACGCAGGTTATTATAGTTTTTTCACATGAATTAATTTCAGGCAATAGACAAAGACTCAGACAGCTTGTACGGTGTGAAGCCTAATTTACCACTAGAATGTATCCAAGGCTAAGCACAGTGCAACCAGCCTTCAACCAAAACACTCATTACCATTGGATGTGGACCACTATGATCTGGATCCAGATCACTAGGGTCTGGAGTGCTAGTATCTGGAGCGCTAGTATCTGGAGCACTTGGATCTGGAGCGAAAGGATCGGGAGTGCTAGGATCTGGAGTGCTAGAACTGGAGAGCCCAGCATTAGGAGCGAAAGAATCTGGAGCACTAGAACAGGAGAGCTAGGATCTGGAGCACTACGATCTGGAGCGCTAGCATTAGAAGCGAAAGAATCTGGAGTGCTAGGATCTGGGGAGAAAGGATCAGGAGTGCTAGAACTGGAGAGCTAGGATCTGTAGCGCTAGGATCTGGAGCACTAGGATCTGGAGTGCTAGAGCTGGAAAGCTAGGATCTGGAGCGCT
>OMNV01013169.1:0-11544 GCA_900303265.1 Brotula barbata
AGGAGCTCCGATTGGTCCAGGTGGACTGATGGATGACGGCTCTCTGAGGCCAAAGGAAACGATTATGGATCAATAACATCAGTTACATATCAGTTATCGGTGTTGGCGGCGGACCTCCGACGTCTCTGACCTCCAACCCCATCGTTTTGGATGAGCGTGACGCGGACCAAACCGAGCGCCACGATAATCAGAACCCATCCAAAACGAGGAGCGGAGACCAGAGGAACGTCAGACCGACGTGGTTGTGTGTGTGTGTGTGTGTGTGTGTGTGTGTGTGTGTGTGTGTGTGTGTGTGTAACTCTGAGGCTGACCTATGTGAGCTTCTTGGCTTTGTTGTAGAGCGAGTCCACCACTTTGCTCATGTTCTGAATTGTCTCCAGCGCCACTTCGTACGTCTTGTCCACCACCGGCTCGTCGAACACGATCAGCACGCCTTCGCCTTGGTCCAAAATACCTAGAGGAGGAGGAGGAGGAGGAGGGCGGGGTGAGCGAGGGCTGTTTGGAGTTGCTTACTTACGCAGGCCGACATCCTTAACGTACCGTGAAACTTCTTGTCCAGAATCATCTGCGATAATTTCCTCTCCACCTCCCTCTGTAAGACAAACGTTCATTGTTTTTCTGTGACATCACCACCGCTGAGGACTAAGACGACCCGGGAAGAGACGGTCTTACCTTGGGGAGTTTGATGAGGTTAGAAATGTGCGCTATCTGTGAGCAGACAAAACGACAAACGCAGATTAGACGCAGATCAACGAATCGGGTTTGGTGATTATGAAGAGCGGACAAATGACAAAAAGTAAAAACTTTTCTTCAGATAATTGGACCTGCAGCGTTTTAGAAGAAGGAAAAAGAAATCACACATGGTTTTTTTGGGGTCCGCGTCGTGGTCTTACCTGGACCCTGGAAAAAGGTTCGATGACCCTGATGAGGTTCTGCTCCAGCAGGTTGTCGTAGAGTTTGGTCAAATGGGTGCTGATGATGGGGTCGTCCCTCAGCTCTGCTTTATACTCCGTCAGCGCCTTGACCGGGGGAACACAACGGGAAGTTACGCTTTAAGGTGAGGGGAAACGGTGGACGCAGAAAGGAGGCCGCTGATTGCTTCCTGTTTTATTTACGAGTCTGTCCGTCTTAACAACGAATTTCATTTTCAGCTCCAAACACAAACCTTTTCAAAGTCTGCGAGCGATCGGTTCTTGCTGGCTTGTGCCACACTCTTCAGAGAGTCCGTCTGAAGAGAAAGAGAAGATTTTAAAGTTCACTTCAAAGCGATGCGTTATTTTTCAAAGTCTCAATTTAACTCCGGAACCGTGGCGATTCTGTCGCAAAGGTCACCCGATCGATCTTCGTGTTTCGCATGAATCCCCGTAAAGTGCCCTCTGACCTGACATTCCCAGGAAATAGATGCAGGCAGTCCAGTGTCACACGACGACGCGGCGGACTGTAAGTGACGTATGAGGAAATGTTCGGACCCCGACGGGGTCTTGCTCTCGTGCGTGAAGATAAATACCTGTCTACCTGCGTACCGCAGAGCCAGTTTACCGCTGATCAGGGCCTGGACGTCTTCTGGCCTGAAACAGGAAATACATCATCAGGGTGGGCGTGAAAAGAAAGCCGCCTATCCAACCAACGAGGAACGGAGCGCTAAAATAAGCTCCGGCGTGCGGTGCGCGGCGAGAGAGTGTGCGAACGCTGACCGGGCGCGTTTCCTTACATGTTCAGCATGATTTTACAGAGCAGCATGTACTTGAGGGCCGTGATGGCTCGCGGGCTGTCGATGGAGTCGTAGCCTTCAAAGGCCTCGTAGAAGTAAGAGTACGCCGTTTTCCAGTCCTTCTCCTCCGCTGCGTGAATGATCCCTACAAACACACACACACACACACACACACACACACGCACACACACACACAGGTGGTTTAAGGCTCTGCCCGGTTCTGTTGTTTTCTCCTTGGTAGACCAGCACAGCAGTGATTAATCACACGATGAGCAGCAACATCTGGTATGATACAAACCCAAACACTGTCTGGTGTTCAGCCTGTATAGTGGGTCGCTGCTAACTTTAGAGTTCAACAACCACTTTGGGTGAAACACGCGGAATTAAAAATAGTCAACATTTATCTGCTTCAGGCGTTCCTGCACCTAAAAAGCTCACGCGGCGGCGTGGCGTGGCGTGGGTCCTGCACGTTACCTGACTGCATGTCGAGCGCTGCCTGTAGTTTGGGGGGGCAGTAGATGGCGTTTGCCGTCGTCCTGGCGGAGGTGAGGGCCGCCCGCGCTTTGGGCAGGTTACTGAGGGCGTGATACGTCTTGCTCTCCAGCAGCTGAACCTCCACCAGCAGAGCCTTGTCGTCCATCTTCTTGAGCTCCTGCAGCAGCTGGGAGCCTGAAGACACAGACAAACATTTCAAAGACACTTCTTTGGCCCCCGACTCGAACGAGCGGCACCCTTCAGGAGAGGTGCCGGGCGTCTTCACGAGACGGACATCTGAGCCAGTCGCACATTAAGAGCAAATGAAGAGCATTTGAGATCTTTGATGCGTCACTTTGGGAAAAGTGAAAGGCTGTCAACATGGGGACATCCGTTACATGACCCATTCACAGGGGAAATCCCAGAACGATAAGTACACAGAAAGCGGTAGAACGTAGCATTATTTGGTGTTTTTTTTTTTTTTCAAACCTGAGACATTTGGGCCAAAACCACGTGCGAATGAGATAACTGAGCCAAGGATGTGATGACATGTTGTATCCCAAGTGACTGCAGCTGCTGATGGTAAACACACCAACTGCCTGGAAAAGTGCACTATTGGGTCATTTACACCAAACTGGTGTCATGACCTTAATGTCGAACCATTCGGAGCGTTTTAACCCCGTTCAGAAAAATAAGACCCGAAGAGGGAAGCGTGATGACACGATGGAATTATGACCAGATCTTGAGTCCATTTGACCGGGGTTTCTACAGCTGTCCGACAGGGACTTGGCTGGTGAAGGTTCTCCGTGCCCTCTGCCACGTGAAGGTTGTTTAACTGTTTGACTGCAGAGAGCGATCACTCACCCAGCTGCAGCGCTTCCTGGTAGCACTTTGTGTCGAAATACAGCGAGATGAGACGAGCCTGAACAGAGAGAGGACAAACGCAAAAAAAAAGAGTTTATATCCACCTGGAAATGACGACGCTGTCCATTGTTTTAAACCAGAGAAACGGCACTGAACTGTTTCATCTATTTCCTCCCCGTTTCTTCTTGTCTGCATTGCAAATTAATCCAAATCATCATTTGCAACGCTCACATTTTCATTTGATCATTTTTCTATTGGTTTCTGCTGAGATTGTCCAACGATGAGCTTGACAAGGAAATCATACATTTGGTATACAGGACTACCAGGACTACTACTAGCATTCAGTAGATTTCTTTGTTTATGAAAAAGACAAACAGAAAAGAATCTTTCATCAGCGGACTGTTAACAATCAGAGCTAATTGAAACGGGTGTTTTATTGGCGTGCGATGACTTCCTGTTAGCTTCGCTTGATTTCGGTTTCTACGGTTTCTACGATGTGAGTGACTGAGGATAGTTTTTAGTCGACACCTGGTGTGTGATATTTAGGCTTGCTAAACAACAACAAGCTGTGGATAACTGTAACACAGAACGTGGAAGCCTTTTCAATGACATCAAACATCGCATAATCTTTAAAACAACCCAGATTTACATTTGAATGGAGTCTTGAAACTAAAACTCACCTCGAGCGCCTGTCTAAGGAACGTTCGTTTCTCGGCCTTGGCCCACTCTATACACTCCAGACAGAGCTCCACCTCCTGACCTGTGGCGGCCTCCATGTCCAGGAAGAGGTCCAGTAGGGAGCGGACCAGTCGGGCAGCCTTGGCCTTGGAGATGGAATTGAGGAAAGGGCGGACATATTTCAGTAGACCTCCGAGCTCTGAGACGAAGGCAAGAGCAAAGAGAACAACAGAGAACTTTAGGAACATCAAGTTATGGTTCTTCTGTTTGAACGTGCATGTAAACGCAGTGAATGAAAACAAACTAGAACTAGACCGCATGAGAGGGAACAAACGTCCAATTCAAAGTGTGCACGGTCAGATTCATTAAAAATATAACATGTTAACAATTGTTGTTAAGTTAGCAATGACTGTCTTTTTTATGTGCAGGACGGATTTTAAATGACTTTAAAAGAAGGTCAAATGATTGATTAATATTCATGCTTAATCTGTGCTGCTTCAAATAATGTCAAAATGTAGCATGTGTGTGTGTGTGTGTGTGTGTGTGTGTTACCAGCAGCCTGTCCCGTCTTGGCCAGCAGCCCCCCCAGCTCCAGGATACTCTGCTCCTTAACACGGACCGCCTCCTCATCGCTCTCCTGAACGTCTCGCTTCACTGTGATTCAAAGATTCAAGTTAACGATTCATCAAGTTTATCCATCATCTCACCGAGAACTTTTTCCCCACAGAGCTACGAGACTGTAGTGATAAAAGGAGTTCGCTTCATTCACGCTGACAGACATTTCCTTGGTTTGTGTTTGCTTTCACGCACATTCCAGCATCTTTCAACTCATGACCAGGGACATAACATCAATGACAGCACCAGCAACAGCTGCAGAAGGATAAATTGTGGGAGAAGGAGAGGTAGAAAAGACAAAGTTTATCATTTCAGGGTTTCTGCAAGTTGGATCTAAAAGACTTTTTCGACACAGCCTGTCCAACTCTGGTACCATGTCTTGTTGTTCTTCATTCTTCTCGATCAGGATCTCAATGGTTGTAACCTATAGATTTCTAGGAGTGGTGCTTTGTCACAGCGTGCGGACGCCGACTTAGCTCTGCTTTTAGTGCTGCAGTGTTACTGTGGTTGTGCAATACGGTTCAAGACTTACGTGGCAAAAAGTGAAAGCCCATTTGAAAAATGGCAACAAAAATTGCAATGTGCCAAAGCTTCCTGGATCACACGATAAGTGATGCAATAGTTGTGTAATCTACGTTTGCCATACAAGGTCATCTTGATTGTTTTTATTGTCATGTCGTCTCTGTCTTTTTGACATGGGGCATCAAGCTGTTGCTATTTTCCCAGTCCTAAATGTAAACAAAGGACAGACCAAAACCCTGAAGTGAGACGGTGACCGATAGAAGATTGATGATTAATGATTTTTTACATACCCCGGACAATGACAAATTGAAAAGGATGCATGATATAGCTGACATCATTGTTATCTTTGAGTGTAATAAGTGCAGATATAAGTGCACATGTATGGACTGTGACAGACTACACTGTTGCACCTGCAAAACCTGACACGCTCAACCTGCATTTCATAAAAATAAGCAAGGCTTTCATATGATTTGAGCTTTCATCCTCCCTTTCCAATAATCGTCGTTTTCCTATTATCTTTATCATCGTTGAAGTACGCCGTGGTTTGCCTTTAGTTTGCTTTAACACTTGTTGTCATTATGTTGGAAGGAAGAAGAGAAAAATAAGATTTTTTTAGGAGCCAGAGTTCTATCACATAATATTGTTATACAGAACAACCAAAACTACTCAACAGCAATAAAAGATCACATTCATACAAGCATTTCATAGACTTTGCTTTATAGATGAACACAGGTGGGTTTCCAGTTGGCACATATTCTCAATATTGTGGAGAAAGAAATGAGGAGATGCTTGATCTGGATTTTGGGAGGTTAGAGCAATGCTACAATTTTAACACGCACACACACACACACACGTGTTAAACATTTCATATAAGGTGATCCGTCAGAGTACCTAGCTGGTGTTTACAGCCTAAAGTGAAGTTTGGTTTTCAGGCAAGCGGTGAAGTCAAACAGTGCACACTGCGGACAGACGCCTGGAGAAGAAGCATCAAGCATCAATTCTAATTACCAACAAGCACGTCGGAGTGTCACTGGGATTCAGTGACACAGCAGCTTTGGAAGCGTTTTCACTTCTCTTCACCTGTCGCTCGGCCTGGCAGCTGGCTGACGCTGCTAACAAGGCTAGGAGCAGCATGCTAACGAGCGCCAGACTCCGCTCAAATGAATGAGCGAGGCTCGCTCTTAGCCTGGCTGCTAGCCGGTGTGTTGTTAGCCGTTAGCCCGCAGCTGCTGACTCACCGCGCAGACAGACGGCAAGCAATGACCAAGCTAACATAGCTTAGCCGCTAATGGCTAGGCTAGCTAACTGTGGAACTAACCTGCGGTGTCCCCTCCTCCCCCCGTCAAAAGAGAGCTGCCAGTACAGAGCAGTGTGTGATATTTACCGATGGAGTGTAGGATATCGATGGAGGCGTTCCGGTTTGTTCCCAGAAGAGACTGAGCTCTCTGAAACTCAGCCACTACCGCGGCTGCCATCTTTCTTTTCGCTCCGCCTCTTGGTGCCTTTTTCCGGTCACGTGACTCGCCGACTTCTGACACCTGCTGCTGTGATTTTAAAAACGCATCACAGAAAGCATCTTTACTCTACGGGCCACGCTAAAAGTCCCGGGTCCACACCACCTCAACAAGTCATTACAAAGTTCGTAATCATTTATCACAAACTGTGTATGTTGCTTAGTAAAAAAGCGAGAAGAGATACAAAAAGATAAAAAAAAGCCACCTCACAGTAGGATGGCCACAACAGCAGCGACTACACGTACACTATTCACACAACGGTGGATCAAACTGATCCACATTAGTAAAATAGGTCCTCCCAATACCTTCTCATACCTGACCTCATCACTGTAGCTCTCTGTCTAGTGTTGATTGAGGAGACCAGCAGAAAGTCCTCTGGATGCTCTGGAGGACTCCCCCTCCTCCATCCACACACGGGACAGTGGCTGTCATCAGCCTGCCCAAAATGCTAACGTGGACCAGTGCGCAGACACAATGTCTGATAAATACCTTTTTAAAAATTTTTTCAATAAGACTTTTTTTCACGACTTTTTCATTTTTCTCTCAAGTGCAATATTATGGCCAATAGTATATAGTATGTTTACATCAGGTTATCATTATCCCGTACTATATACAATATCACGCATCATGTATTGTAAAATGTTTAATATCATGGGATATTGCACTGCACATCACCAACAAAACTTTCTACCTTCAACATTTGATCTCACTTTTACCTAAGTTACTTGTGTTGTTATCCTATTCGTCACTGTTTACTCCCGAGACACTTTATCAGATAGTTCACGAAACACTTAGGACTCGTGTTTTCTGCTGTTTTCTCTCTGTTTTGCGGTCATTTTGGAGCAATCTGTGGCAAAATGAATTTCCTTTGTTTACTCAACTTCTGTCTTAATGTAACAAACGAGTATTCTAACATTCGCTTGTCTGGCATTTCCAAAGACATTTAGTTTAAATGGAGAGAATAACGATTAAACAATATGCAATTCAAAACCTCCATTTTTCTTTAGCAAACAAGAGAGAAAAATACAAACCTGGAGCCAAAAATGCTTTGGCTTAATGTTGCCGATACAATGACTAACTTCACTGGACGACACATTTCTGTGAAAACATGAAAAAGGATTTCAAAAAAAACCAAAAAAAAACTACAAACCTGACGTGGAAGTTTAAAAATGTACAATAATTCTAACCCCGTTCACACTGGCCAAGGAATGTGTGATTGAAGCCACCTTGAAAGGACAAACAGTTCAGGGATATTTTATTTTGAAGGACTTTGGACAAAGTGAATCGGCCGTAATCCGTTAATGAAAGTATAGTATGGAAAAGGCAGTAAAATATCAATCCATTACAACTGTAAAGTCTTAAATTAATGCTTTCATTCCCTTAAAACTCCTTATTCTGGATGTATAGAAACAGACTGTATCCTGATATATCGGAAAGATTGGGCCGTTTTACTAGAATTCAAACTTAAAGACGTTCCATTTGGTGTCTACCTCAAACTTTGGACATGAATTTCTGATGATTTCTACAAATTGACCGTACGTAAACATAACACAATGGAGTAGTATTTGCTTTTGCCGAGAGTCGATTGATACATTAAATCTGTTCCGATACGGGTGAAATCTGGTGTAACGGCTGACAACAAGTCCAGTTATCAGTACTGGATTTAAAGAATACAAGAGGACATATGCACAAATTAAATAAATAGCCTTTATTCGACAAAAGTTTAACATTACTGAAGAGCAAAAAGTGAAATCAGTGCTGAGCAGCAGAAAGAAACAGAGACAATCTTCATAGGACAACAGACAAATAATCACAAACCTGAAAAAGAAGAAAAAAAAACAACTATTAAACAAGATCAACGAAAGAGATCAGAGACAGAGATTGGAGACCAGGGCCCGACCCGTATAAGGGTCCGCCCATATTGGCCCCCGTCACCGTATACGTTCATCGTTATGTGCCACTATGAAAACTTACACCAGGCACACTAAGACGCCTGGACAGGGATTTAAAATGGGACAGTTACACAGTTTGTCCAGCAGGGGGCTCTGAGGCTCCGTTATTGGCCCATCAAACGGTGGGTCGCACCGATGAGAGCGGCGTGCGACTCGTGTTAAGTTTCTGACACGTTAATAATCCTCCTTTTTACCCCGACACCCTTCACGTCATCGTGCTCGTCACACCTGTCTGCTGCGTTGGAAGGTAAACATCAGAGTCGCTAATCTATGAGCTACCAACGACTCGGCCCCAAACGCTTGAAGAGCAGATGGCCTTCGTGTGCGTTCGGTGGACATTTTTAACTCAGGTAACGCATCCAATGTATATTTAACTGGAGATGATGGGCAACACTTATCTATAGTCATGAGTGATGTTTACCGTGGAGTGCTCCGAGGACCATAAGGTTTGTTCAAAGGTAAGACATCCTGCTTCCTCTGCATATCTTACCTGGCAGCTTATTAGCAGGTTGGCTGCTTCTGCATCTGTGACAGACGTTATAGAGAAGACAGGGTTTTCAAGACAGTCCTCCATGTGCTCGGACACACTGGACTCGAGGAGGCCCCGTAGCACATCGGCACTCATCCTCTGATGCTGAACACAAACACAACACACACAATTTAGTTTAGTGTAACACGGCCGCAGAACGGCAGCCCGCTTAGAGAACAGTTTCCTTTTCCTGTGCGGCGTCGAGTCGCACAGAGCGGACCTCAGCTGAGCCGGTCTCTGTCAGTGTATCAAAGACAGAGGCACCTCTTTAAAGTTCAGAGAATGTGTCTCTGACATTCAGCAAATCTCTCTTTTTTTTTTTGTATTGCTTCCAACTGTTCCAACAGAGACCCAGGACAGGATGTGCAGGATTGCTATTCAGTTGGAAGTCCAAAAGTTACAGCGTTTGGAGGCATCTTGTTGCTCCCCTACATGTTGACGTGTCTGTTCTGTTCTACAAGACTGATAATAAAGTTATCCTGTTAGTAACAGTGATAACGGTAAGATTATTGTTTGATCATGTAATATATGACGTAGTCATGTTGTAATCCTACGTATCAAGGACAGGACTCTGCACTGCAGAGGTCCAAAAACCCACCCTGACGGCGATGTAGAGTCCACAGGGACAGGAGATAAAATGGCTGTTCACGCTCAAGTTGTTCCTGCAAGAAAAAGGGACAAAACTCCAAACATAAGATGGAATGAAAGTAACAAAAGCACCAATTCAACTATTTCATGTCATTTGAATTCCCATCATAACATTGTGAGTAATTTAAATCTTAGTATTTTCGATTTGATATGCCAAGGGGGTCTTTGAAGGCCTGCAGAGTCCGAACATCCGAACATTGAGTAGTTGTGCTGCGCTTTGAGGTAACCATGACAACCAAAGAACGGGACGCTGCCATCGTTCTCCTTTCATTAAGGTGTCATATTCCACTTATCCACTACGGGGCGCCGTTTGTGAAACTGTCTTTACTACCTCACACTTGAACACGGATTCATGTCATGTCATTCACTTCCAGGCTTTCGAGCGTTTCGTTGCGTGTGGCAAAATATTGATTGGAGTGTTGTTTTCAATGACGTCATCTCTACGTGAAGACCTGCACGATCAGGAAAGGACAGCTGGAAAACTGTGGACAAGTGTTGACGTGCAGAGGCCAGTGGGAAGCTCACGTGTGACATAGGGGGCAGATGACCCTCGTCTCGGCCTCCTCCATCCCGTCAACGACAGAGGAGATGTAGTCCTGCTCCAGCTGGGCGTTCCGCTCGAACTCCTGGATGATGGACATCTCTGCAGAGAGCGAGAGAGAGTGTGAGAGAGAGAAGGGAGGAGACAGACTTAGCTGGGGGCTCCCGTCTGTTCCCGGCAGACTAAAAGGGGTCGGCGCCTCACCCTGGGCCAGAAGCTCCTGCTGGATCTCCTCAAGAACCGCAAGCTCGTCGTAGTCGCCGTGATTCAAGCTGAACAACTACGGAGAGAGAGAGAGAGGACACGTCAGCGCTTTACAACACACACTCACACAGCGAGCGTGTGTATGTGTGTGAGAGAGAGAGACACCCACCTGTCCTAGAGCCTGAGCCCCCCACAGGGACGGGACGGCCCGCTCCTCCGCCTGCAGCGCGCCCCACTCCTCCTGCATCACGTCCTGGACCATGATGGAGCCTCCGTGCTGCGGACTCTCCCCGGTCTGCCGGTACCGCTCCAGGAGCCGGGCCCTGCTGTTCTTGAGCCGGTCCACACAGCGCTAAGAGACAGAGACAAACAAAGCCGAGCCGGGCTTTACCCCCCACAGAGACAGACCACAGGCGCACAGCTAGCTACTAGCGGCTAAGAGCTAAGAGCTAGCCAGGTTTACGGTGACACGTTTCTCACCTTCCGGTATGTTTCCTTCCATGGCAGCGCGGTGCCTTTATAAAGACAGCGATGTTTGTGCACACTGTCCATTACTCGACGTCTTACGTCCAGTAACTGACGTAAAGCTACATTAATACATCCAAACACAGAGGCTAGCTCTGACTCGATCGCCGCCGAATCCGTCTTTAAGCATTTTTTCCGGAACTTCCGGTCTGTCCACCCGAAACGCTTTATGGGTAATGTAGTTTATTAGTACCCATATACACGGTATACACATACCGTATATGATCAGGACGTATAGAATAGAGAGAGCGGTAGAGACTGGTGCTGTGGTCAAGACCAAGACCTTTGTCGAGTCCAAGAGGTTTTAGCTCAAGTCAAGACCAAGACAGAAGAAAATCAATCCTCTTCAAGACCACTTACTTAGACACTGACCACTTATTTTTACGGCATGGCCATGTAGTTTTTCAGTAGATAGATCGAGAGAGAGAGAGAGAGAGGGAGAGAGAGAGACAGATAGATAGATAGATAGATAGATAGATAGATAGATAGATAGATAGATAGATAGATAGATACTTTATTAATTCCAAAGGAAATTCAAGTCATCCAGTAGCTGATAAGAATGATAACAAAAACAATGATAAAAGAAGCAGAGAATGTAAAGAATGATATAACATTATATAATATGATATAACAGGATATAACAGGATATAACAGAATATAACAGGATATAACAGAATATAACAGGATATAACAGAATATAAAATGGATATAACAGGATATAACAGATTATAACAGAATATAACAGAATATAACAGGATATAACAGGA
>OMNV01013173.1:5578-28398 GCA_900303265.1 Brotula barbata
TGATGTGAGTTTGACTTTTTAACACCATTTTTTATTAACCTGGATGGAAACATAGCTACGTGTTGAATATTCTGTAACAAAGCTTCCAGTCATGGATCCCAGGTGTGTGTGTGTGTGTGTGTGTGTGTGTGTGTGTGTGTGTGTGTGTGTGTGTGTGTGTGTGTGTGTGTGTGTATGTTAGGTTTGCTCACCGTCTGTTTGGGACTTGCTGAGGAAGATGGTGCTGGCTCGAGCATGATCCGATGGGTTTGACTCCAATGCCAACTCTAAGAAAACAAACATATATATCATATGTTAGTCCAGCATGGGATCAGCACACAAAATACCAGGTGAGGACACTGAAATCACATGGACAAAAAAAACATTAGTGGTTTCCTGAGCAGATCTCTGGAAAATAAAAATCACTTCACTGTTTGCACGTTTGACCTCAGGTTGTCAAGATAATGAGAACTTTTTGTGAAACATCTCCCAGGCAAGAATGCATATTGTCAAATCTCATGGCTTTATGACTGCATCATTAAGACAACTTCAAAAAGAGACATGTACAGATTTCCTTCTTTCTTCTATTGTTGCAGCCCTATCGTGCACACTTAAGTTTTGTTTTGCTCTTAACTGGTGCCATCAGCCTGTGATTCTGCTTGTGAAAAGCAGGGGCAAAGGAAAGAGAAACTGCAGAGATGTATGACTTTGTCCTCCGACTGCCTCCAGACGTCTGCTGATGAGAGGAGACTACAGCAAATGGAGTCACACCGCGTGAACTGAGTGACAGGCAGCCCAACTGTGGTCGACAGCTGGGTCAGGAGCTTTACAGCTTGAAGTGAGAGACGTGTGTGTGTATGTGCGTAAGAGCAGCTGCTGTGTAGGTTGGGATGGTTCAGATACCCAGGATATATGGGAGACCAGATTAAAATAGAGCTGTGATTCCAGTAATCTCTCTTTCATTCATTCACCACGTTGACCCGTGAGGATGAGGACCCACTGGTATTTTGCAGACACACCCAGACCCATCAGACAGGAGTATTGAATTAAATGAAATATGATTCTGTGTTCACTTAGGAGGTCTGAAGGCCCTTGAATGGACCACATTACTACTACTTCAACATTGCAGCCTTGTAAAAATTCATTTCTTTGGGCATCGTTTCTCCTTACAACACCCTGCATGTATATCTCAGCTACTTCACAATATGGGCAGGGCTGTCAGCATTTATTACTTTGAATATCAAAAAACCTACTGACAGTGTTTATATATCAAAAGGTTGATATCTGTATCTATGTTGAGAAGTATTCATCCATCAGTTCCCCATCAATTCTATTTATATATTCTAATAATATGGATTCAATAGATGTAAAATGCATTTCTTAATTGGATGTAATCGTACATGTTCAATTCAAGACATTGCAAATCAATGAAACGGTGATCCAAGGCCTGGAATCATCATATAAAAGAAAGAGAGAAAGAAAGAAAGAGAAAGAAAGAAAGAAAGAAAGAAAGAAAGAAAGAAACAACAGCACTTTCTGGAACTCTGTAGGTAAATGATTTCTCTATTATCATTTAACCCATCTTAACTATGGGGAGCAGTGGGCAGCACCAAACATACACACACTACTGCTCGGGGACCAACACCTGATCTTCCGCCGAGTGCCTTGGTCAAGGGCAATGGCAGGAGTGATTAAGTGTGCGTGTGGGGAAAACAGAGCACCCGGAGGAAACCCACGTAGACATGGGGAGAACCTGCAAACTCCACACAGAAATACCGATACCTCCGTGTTTGGTGTGTGTGTGTGTGTGTGTGTGTGTGTGTGTGGCACCTCTGCCACGCTTTTGTTTTTCTGATCATGTTTGTCTGTTAATGAGAGCTCAAACCGGAATTGATGGATTTCAGTGAAACTTGGTGGGCAGGTTGGACATGATCCATGAAAGAACCGAGAAAAGTTTAGCAACTGGTCTTCCTGATTAAGGCGCTATAATAACCACATTTGTGTTTTGGTCTGTCACAGTTGAACCATATCATAAAATCTAAATATTTGACCTCTGCACTCCTTGGGTCCATTAACATCCAACCATGTAAACTTAACTACACTTTTGAGTTTTTCCCATAACAGTTCTCTTTTGTATCTCCTTAAATGCAGTCTGACTCAATCTGGACAAAAGTGTTCTTTATTTCTTGAAGTTCCTTTTTTTGTAATAAATCTGGTCATTTACTGGCTCTTGATCTCGTCAATAACCTGCACTGACAGTCATAATAGGAGGTCTGCTCGGCCTTGGCGGAGGTTATAACTGAACTCAGAAGCTTTAAGGAGGCTATGAAACGCCGACCAGGGTAGTCTTGAAAAAAACACCTGGATATTTTGTGTTTGGGTCTGATTCCCCGAGACCAGATCCCCATCAGTTCAGCAGCCAAGCCACACGCATGTCACCGGTCTCACACCCACCGTCAGTGACCTCTCGGTCGCTGATGTGCTGCAGGTACGGCCCCGTGTTGTCATCGTTCACCTCGGTGCTGGTCTGCAGCTCTCCCAGTCGCTCTGCCGGCTGCCTCTTCGGTAGTTTGGGGCTTTCTTCCGCAGAGACGCAGCATGGCGCCGTGTTCCCCATTCCGAAGCGGCTCTATGCCCAGACTAGTCCGGTCAAGTCCAGTGTGGAGCAAATACGAGTCGCCACCAAAAGTTATTAGCCCCCGGCCAGACAAACATCAGCTTGCGGCTTAGTCCCAAATGGTGCAACACGAACTTTTTATGCTAAATTGTCATTGGTGTGGCACACGGTCAGTCGTAGGCAGTTAAACAGAAGCGCTGTCGAATTCATTCATTCATTCATTCATTCATTCTACACGCTCGTTGCTACGACGCCAAGTAGCTAGCAAACATTTTGACAAGCTAGCCAACTAGCTAACGGGTATTTTAACACTCTTAACACACATTAATTCTATTTTTGCTGTCCTGTAAACAGCATCGACTCCGACGTTAAAACATCAAGCGAATAAACTTTGAGAGACTTTGGAGTCCAATCCACCAGTCGCCCTCTTCCACTCAGCCAGGTTTGTCAGCAATCTAGCCCGAGGCTTCTGCGGCCTCCGGAAAGTGAAACAAAACGGAAGGGAGACTACAATCCAACAAATGCGCCAGACTATCGGAGGGATGAAATGGTTGAGTTCTTCAACTGACGACGACTCTAATAAAAAGGTAAAAATGTCTCATTAATAGTTACATTCCTCTCGGTTTCTTTAGGGACCGTAGCCGCCGCCGTCCGTGCCGGCTGTCGGGAGATCAAGCCCCACCCACTTCTGAAATGTTTTCGCTGCCATTAGTTGAACAATTGGAACATTAACTTTTTCCTGTCGCCAGTTGGCTGAATGATATGTCAGTCAGAGAAGATTTAAATCCTCGTGTGTGTTTACGTTGCTGCTATTTTTATATCCACACCCTTTTTTGAAAGTGAAAATTGAAAGGTCCTCCATTGGGCGCCTGGAAAGCCAATCAGAATGACCCGCCTCTTTTCAACAACAATAACTAATAAGAAACAAAGAGATATAGATAATGGTATATGGACAGCTCTCAGTGTGATACTACTGTATTAATATTATAATGATGACAGTAATGTAAAAGTAGAGCAAAGAAAAAAGAGAGAATGATACAACAAAATAATGATGACGATCATTTCAAATGAAAAAATATTGATCAGTGGATTCTACTTCCTGATTAATTAGCAACAATACACACACAAACAACTTTGAGAGCAGTTTATTGCGACATAGCAAGTGTTTACAAAAGACTGATGCAATGTAAAAGTAATTACGCAGTTTCAAATTGGCTGGTGGTTACAAGGTGACAATGTTGAAACATTAGAGAATAATGTGTAATTTGGTTACCTTGTGTGTAAATTGTACTGTACAATAATGACATCTTTAATAACTTGTAAAAGTGACAATATATAAATTGATCCCTTCAAAAATGTTATTGTTACTCTTCTAGAAATTCTATATGTATTCATACACATATATAATGTTTCATGCACAAATGAAGTTTGGGTATGAACAATAATGGCACAGAAATAAAAATGCTGTCTAAGACAATGTGTAATTATGTCACATGTCAAATCAACATATACATATTATGTTATGACTCCATTTTACAGTACCAGAACTGTTGTCATGAATCACAAGTGGAGGAAAGGATCCATTTCAGATTAAATATATTTTTACGCAAAACTATGTGGCATGTAAAAATCCATCAAATGCTGTAAATTGGTAAAGGATTTTTGTCTCTTTCATTGGATACTACCTAATTTCGTTTAAATGTACATAGTTTTATCGATTTCGATATGTGCAAAGCCAACACAAGGATGCATTTGTGTGAAATAGTTTGGCTTACATGAGTAACCTCTGGAGTCTAAAGAAGAGTTTTACAGTTGAATTTGCCTTTATTTGCTACTGCAAATGCTGCATGGTAAAAATCTTTTACAACACAGGGTGTGTTGTTGTGAAAATCTGTACATTCTTACAAACCTGTAAACAACAAACAAAGACCTTGACAACCATCTTTTGAGGCTTCGTTACACAAACACAAACGTCATAACTTGAGGGCAAACTTTTAATGAGAAACATTTTGATCTATGCTCTGAAAGAAATGTTTCGCGTGTGATGTGTAAGCTCACCCATATACCATGTCTTTGAGACATTTTACCGTTAATGTAACTTTGCATTAAAATATATTCAGTAAACTACAATAAAATTAAACATGTAAATGCTATTGTGCTTATAGTCGATGAATCTGAAGGTACAAAAAGTTACTTTGACTTTGAAGCCACCTTCCTCTGAACTGATGATGGCTGCAGTGACGGCACAAAGACGATACCTCAACAGTTTTTAAGTAAACAAGTGCTGTGTTGAAATGATACATCTTATGGCCCCCAAGTCACTTTCCTTTAAAAAAACACTGTCGATCCTAAACGGAGTCGGGGACAAGTACAGCACTCAAATACACAACATCTCCACACAAAGGCCTTTTCTTGTATACATAGCTGCCATGACTGTGATACGCCTACAGTCTAAATGAATACACTCGTACATTATCTTCCATTATGCCACCATGTATAGTACGGAGAGTTGATTTCATACAAGTCGTAAGAATGTTTTTCATATCAAATGAACATAAAATACATGATGTCTACACATGCTGTAGAGTATGTACATAATTATACAAAATTAACAAACTAATACATTCCCCAAAAACAGACAAACACGGTCCCTACAAGGTGGTTTCATTTCAAGAGTGTGTGTGTCCTGATCATGGATTATCAGGGTTGAGCCCATGGGAGAGTAACTTTTTGTGCAGATCATTTGTAAGTCTAACTCACTGTTCTGACAGGCATGAATGCTTCACACAGATGTGGATCAGGAAGGGCTACATTTCTTTCTCAAAGTCTTTGTTTTCTTTCCAACTGTGTTAGCATCCCACAGAGAGAAAACACACACACGTCAACACCACCCAGCCTCACCACCCCAAACTCAAATTAGGTCTTTGTTGGGGAGCCGGGTGAAGTTCAAGACTGGCTAAGCTGAGATGCACGAAATCCTACTACTACACGAAATCCTACTACCCCAAGTTCACGCATTTGTTGCCTTGAGGTATCCTCAGGGCTTTTTAGGCAGAACCTAAGCCATAGCACAGAGAAAGCAGTATGACTTTTCCATGTCACATGAACTTTTCCTCATGTTCATTCACGAAAAGAAAATCAGCCTCCCTGCATCAGCAGAATTCTCATGTCACTGTA
Organism: Brotula barbata; assembly: GCA_900303265.1. NCBI lineage: Eukaryota > Metazoa > Chordata > Actinopteri > Ophidiiformes > Ophidiidae > Brotula > Brotula barbata. The sequence continues at coordinate 11,352 of OMNV01013173.1, forward strand.
CGTGACCTCATGCGAGACTTTTTACCATGGAGAAACTGGCCCGGAGCACCGTGTGAATAAACTATAAGTATATAGTTCTTCATTTATGCGAGTCATCTCTACACGAGTACATGTGGGTATAATGGCTCGTTCAGTAATTTTCATTTTTTTGTGGCGTGTATGTTAACATGCGACTAAAACTTTGATTTAACTGCTACTAAGACAATTGATAGATTTTTCAAACATCATGTACATACCATGATGCATTTTTAATCGCCATAAATCGATGTACGATTACTCTTGAGTAAACGCACGCAATCACATTAGCCGCATGCATTTCCTCAATGGAAAGACTCGCTTCATGTACGTCATCTACACTCAGAGAACAGCAGAACTCTGTGGATTCCATGCACGTATACGGCTTCATTGCATTTTAGCCTTTAATCGTAGTAAGGATAAATACTCAGAGTATTGAGTAAAAATGTAAATACGCTGACGCTTGGCGAGAAAACTGGGTTAGAGAAATGTAGCTCTAGTGAACGTTGTTACATAATCAAACAATGTGTGAAGCAGGCATGATTACCAGAGTTTGAGAGTGACTAACCGAGCGGTGGAAAGGGCCTTCCACCACCTTCTGACCCGCCCACAGATGGGTCGGACAGGCGTGCCAAGCAACATGTTTACATGTTTCACGCCATATTTTCAGTCTACACTTTATGAATAAGAACCAGAGGACAGAACACTCTGGCATTTTCCCAGTATTGACTGCCTGCTACATTTGAACGAATTCTGCAGATAAAGAATATTGGAGAGACCGAGATGTGAAGTGTGAGTGCATGAGAGCAATTTCAAAAATAAACGGTCCACCTCTAAACAATCCTCCCAGTCAAAGTGTAGGCAAAGAACGAAATGAGACTCAGACCAGTGGTGTGTTGGGTTGGTTACTCAGACTTATGGCAGTAGAGGTCTTTAAGGGCTTTGAGTTCCTCAATCAGTGTCTTGTTTTGGTTCTCCAGGACAGCGACTCGGTTCTCTAGACACTTGACGTACTCCTTCTTCTTCCTGCGACATTCACGGGCCGCCTCTCTGCAGAAACAGAAAATGTGTCCATGGTGTCAGTTTTTGAATTTTTGAACCTGTGCCTCTGCAGTGGTGGGTGAGTGTTTCACCTCCACATCATTTCTAATGTATCAACGGAACAATTCCCATAATCCACCATGTTGGATTCGGCCCCTGTCCATACCTGTTCTTCATGAGGCGGACCTCCCGTTTGCGTGTGACCTCCTCAGTGGCTCCTTGGGTGGGGAGGGCAGGAGACGAGGCCATGACCACGCCCGGAGCGATGGTGCTGGCTGGGGCTGCTCGGATCTGGTAGGCCTGGACGTCCCCAGAGGCAGCTGGATGGTGTTGATGATAGAAAAGTGATGTTTAAGTCTGACATTCCGCTAACATCGAGTTGGTACGACGTGTGCGAAGTTTAGACTCATACAACTCATTTAGAAACAAGGCCACCGTGAGTCCTCTTACCCTGGACCACTACCTGGTTACTGGGAACCAGGATCTGCTGACCGTCACTGGTCTGTGCGTACTGAAGAATGGTGGCTCCGGGCTGGGCTGCTGCGTTGGTCATGGTCAGAGTCTGGAGGCCCTGGACCCCATCTGTACCATTATTAGCCAGCTGGATGGCCCCGCCCTGTGTGATTGCAACTGTGGGTGTTTGTTTTAAGCAGAGAGATTAAAAGGAGGATAAATTGAACATATTTAACAAATGAATTCAAAAAAGGGCACCAGCACAATCTGTTTGATGGTACTGTGATTGTAAGAGTCTTACTGTACTGTCCACTGCTGGTCTGGTAGATGGGCGTGGGTACGGTAACGGTGGTGATGGCAGGCGTGGCTGCAGCAGTAGAGGAATCTTCCTCCGCTTTTTCCTCCTCGATACGAGGGACACCCGGTGCATCGGAGGACAGGTCATTCAGGATTTTCCTGTCAATGCCCCCCACCCCGACACACACGGTGACCACCAGGCCACCGAAAACAGAGACTGCTGGGAAACGTCTCTACACTCCTCTGCCCTCACCACATTATTCATTCAAGTCAGGAGAGCGGTGTGGTATGGATGGAGAAAGACCTCAGGCTACAAACTGTCCACTGCCCAACAAACAGAAGACAGTGTGGGGAGGGCCTCCCCGGGCTCACCCACTCCTCATTTTTGCACATTCATTTCACCCCTTTCAGTTCTTCTTCCCACTTTTTGTATATAAATGTGAGGAATGTTTACTTTGCAACCACACCTCTGTCTATTTGTACACACCCTTGTTTTTAACTCATCATATTCTACTTTATTCTGCTGGTATGTGTGTCAACATACTCTCTGCTGTTACACCCTTAATGGATTAATAAAGTGCTTTCTTCTATTATTTCACAGCAGTGTTTGTGTGTCACATGGATGGAATGCTATTTGGTTTCTGGTGTGAATGAACACACACCCACACACATACAGGACAGCATGGGTTTTCAGTTACACACCTGTAGGAGGGGCGCCGTGACAGGATTTCCCTCCTCTTCTGAGAATCGGTCACACTATCTACTGACTCCTGTGAATCCTCACTTTCTGCTACGGTGGAAATCTGGAAACAAAGACCGGCACAGAGACAAACAAATGTATGAGCACAGAGATATTTCACAGCCGCTTGTCATGAAAGAAAGAATCACACAGTCCAACCCCCACTCAATCAAGTTTGATTTTGGAGGAAACACTATGTTAAATTATCTTTGGTTTCTTCCTACACTGAAACATCACAAAAACTACTGGTCAACTTCAACTCAGGATTTGATAGAGGATTTGAGCAGTTGTTGTAAGTTTTCACTCTTTAAAGTAATGTTTCAATTTTAAGAGTGAACTCTGTTTTTCTGTTCATACAGCAGTGTGTGTGTGTGGGTGTTTCACCTGTACAGCCTGGACCTGTGGTGATTGGATGACGGAGGGCTGGGCGGCCTGGATGACACCATGGACCTGGACCGTCTGTCCATTGGGAAGCTGGACCAGTGTCACAGTGGGACCTGTTCCAGAGGTGTGGCCTGCTGTCATGGAAACCTGTGAATTCAAACATACGGTGATGTGAATGTGTGGATGCTCTCCGCTCTGTTCTGGCCACTGGTGTGCTTGTGTCTGTTTAGCGTCTGTTTTGAAAGATGGCCGTGTCATCTTTCTGTGTACGGTGTGCTAGAAATTTCTTCTACAGATTTCTTGTGGGACTGAGAGCTGCAAATGTTGGCAAACATTTACAGTCTTTAAACATTTTCTACTTGACACTAATTGTTTGTTTCATTTCTGTTTTAAATGTCTCAGTAACCATGCTGTGTTGCAATGTTTTAACAGAGCAAAAACAAATTTTCGAACCAATATAAATATGTATTTAGTGTTATATATGATGAAGTATCTGCCCTACTGTTGCTGAGGATAGCCTCCATGATCGACGCTGTGTAAGAGGCTGTACCCAGCAGTGCTGACGGTTCATCGATTTTCCAATTTTCCAACAACCAATTAGAAGAAAGAAGAAGAGTACTTTATTGATCCCCTTAGGGAAATTAATTTTCTTCGTTCTTACCCATCCTCAATGAGGAACAGTGGGCAGCCAACACATGCAAACACACACACACACAACAGCACCCAGGGACCAACTCCAGATCTTCCTCGTGGTGCTTTGGTGAGGAGCGATTAGCCTAACGTACATGTTTATGTGGGTGGGGGAAACCGGAGCACCCAGAGGAAGACATAGAAACTACACACAGGACGGAGGGGCGGACGACCCCGGGATTCAAACCCACGCGCCCAGCCTGACCACACTGATGTAGACACCTCAGTTTGAGAACCAGTACCCTGTAGCATTAGCAGTCGTGCTTGTACCTGTGCCAGCGTGGCGATCTGTGCTGGGGTGATCTGTTGGCTCTCTGTCTCAGTCACAGCAGTCTCCCCCCCCTGCTGAGCCTCCACTGCTGACTCCATCCTCATTGGTTGAGCTGTGGACAAACAAAAGACATCCTGTCCATCATCATTGTCCTTCAGTCACAGCTCTTCGAGTTCTCTTTGTTTCTTTTTGTTTTATACCTTTTCATAATGCCCACACCAAAGCCAAAAGCACCATCGACGAGAGAGGGGTGGGGGGCGGGCCCGTGTGTGTGATTGTCATCTCTATGAGATTAATCATATCAATGTCAGAAACAGCACAAACTTACTTTAGCGGAGAGGAAGTTGTAAAAAGTGACTCTTTTGTCTGATATATGACGCGGTTTACTTTCACTAACGTAGTCTCATCAGAGATAATCCCTATGTGAAGTGGGCGTGCCCAGTGGAATAGAGACCCCACCCCCTCATCTCACCAGCGTGTCCGGAGAAAACTGCAGCCTTATGTTCGCCTCCTTTCACCTTTGCCAGGCTCCGCCCCATCCTTAGACCCTGGGGTCCTGAGACTCTCCACACCTTTATCACTTCCTGTCTTGAATACTGTCACTCCCTCTTTTCATGTACGCACCACGAGACCTCACTTACATCTGTCCATCTCTGCTTCTAAAGCCCCACAACGCATCTCTCATCTCCGTCCCTCACTTTTGTCTCCGTGTCATTTATTTTGTCCCATCTCATTTTTTGAGAAGTTTGAGAAAGGCTACATAAATAAAGTTCTTCTTGCCTGTTCTAGCTGTGGTACCTCTGCGCTCTGTGGACTCCGACGTGCTCTCTGTCCTACTCGTTGTTGTGGGTTCGATTCCCTGCGGTGTGACTCTGTGTGTTCTTCAGTGATCTCACGCTGTGCGTAGCTTCTCTCCGCTGCATGATTGGCTTCACACATTTCTCCCTCTGCTTTTCAAAAGTCACAGCACGCCGTGTGTGTGTGTGTGTGACAGCACGGCCACATGGCAGGAAACGCCCCCTCAACGCACACACACATATATATATATACACACACACACTGATCACATCCCAGGACTTCAAACACTGCCAACACTTTGAGCGTGTTCTGGTCTGAGACGACTGATGTGTGAGGACGATCAGTTTGAATACGTTTCATTGTTTTATGTTTAATAATGGTCGACATCCTGTACCAATGAGGCTGAAACACACGAAAACCACTGAAAATGCCGCCACTGGCGCATTGACGGCGCTTTGGGAAATGCGCGCAAACACAAGCTCGCGCGCTTCCCGCGTTTTTTGACGCCGTCCCTGTAAAAGCCACCGCACCGTTACTAACAAACCGTTTCGTTTGGCTCACAACCACCGCTGTTGTGCCCGAACCGCCGCCGCCGCCTCCCGCCTCTCACCGTCCCGCTACAAACAAACCGCGGCGCCATGATCTCTTTGTTTCCTCCGGGCCGAACCCGACCAGACCGCCTCCTTCTACAGCCAAGACCCCGCCTGAGCACCGCGGACATCGGGGCTTCTTACCGGTACACACTCCCTTCGTCACTCCCGGGCCTCCGGAGCTCCACTTTTATTCTGTCCGACACGTAAGAGCCCGCGTCAGGCTACACCTCCGCCGCGTCACCGGGAACAACAACACGAAAACAGGAGAGCAGGACGAGAAAACGGGCTGGCGAACGAGGCCGGAAAAGCCCGAAGGGGTCCCGGGAAAGACCGGAAACGATCGAAGGCTATGCGGGAATGACCGGGAAAGACCGAAGGAGGAACCGTAATGCCGGAAACAACCAAAAGAGGTACAGGAAATGCCGGAAATGGCCGAAGGGGGAACTGAAGAGGTCGGATGAGGCCGAGGGAGAAACGAGTCGTCTAGAGTAGAGCCACTCAGAGAGACCGTTCCACTGCTCCTGGAATACGGCGAAATGATTAACTTCAGGGTTATTTAAAGGAGTTTGGATACATTTAACAAGGCCTTTCGCGTCAATAATTCAGTATATTGCATAGAAAAGGCATAAACAATCCCATCATTTCTAGCAAAGTTAGGATTAAAAAGTCATAACCTTCATGACAGTAACCTTAACTATTTTAAACAATGGAATTTTATTTTCCCTTACATTTGCCTTTATTATAGACGTGTTTGTAGATTTTGTACAAATTTTTCCCGAAAGTATCCTGGTGTATTTGTCATCTTTGGGCTTATTATTAGAATTCAAATAGATGGAGCCATTGCTGCTTACGTCAGAGTTTAAGAGGTTAAGCAAATGTTGACCCTTCCAGCATTTTTTTAATTGATTGTGACAAAAGTGTGCATATTTGAATTGCAGTGCGCATATAGTGTAGTAGTCATGTGATCGCTGCATTGCTCCACTCACCCAAGGCTTCATTTTCTTTTCTGCACGTAAATAAAAACAATCAGTCAAGTGTTAATGACAATGAATGCTGAAAGAATGCCTGCCGTGTGTATCAATGTCATTCAAATACCAGAAATAGTTAAATGGCGTCACATCAAGTAGAAATATCTGTTGATTGTGGAATGAATCCGATCTGAAAATATCAGATTCCATGAGATTTTTCCTGTTAACATGTTAAATTACTGTTTTACCCGTAGGGGCCCAGATCCATCCTGTCAGGTAAGGTTTAAAACTTTAACGGGTGTCGGACTGCTGCTGTATCAAAGTCAAACTCATCTATCGATATCTCTCCACAATCATCAATAGTTAATATCTATCGTCTCCCTATTCAGTTTTAAAGAGCAAAGAATCCAAATAAGGAGATCGCGTGCTGTCCTCAGTGATCAGAGCCGCCCGTCTTTAGTCATCGTTTCTGATTTCTGCCCAGTGTGTATTTAATCACATGCACAGGAGAATATAAAGGTTCTGGAAGAATTCACACCACACTGTGAGGCTGTAGGCAGGCCTGTTCAGACACAAAGGCACATGTACATGTATTTCTGACAGTCCATCAGAGCTTCAGTGACTCACGATTGTTAACATGGAAACTGACGTTAGCTACTTTCACATTCCAGGCCTTAAGGCTCATATTCAAGAGAAGACACTCTGGTATTCTATTCTTAATGTTAAAATGATCCACAGTAAGTAAACACCTTGTTTTTCTTATCACGTCTGGAAAGATTCAGCTTTTAATTAATTCTTGTTACGGTTTCATCTCTGTGATGTGATGGTAGGCGTAGGGAGGGTGAATGTCTGGACCCAGCCAGACAAAAGCTTTGTCTGTCTTTTTTAACATTCCTTAGTGTCGTCCTATGTTTGGCTGCCAACGTGGACTGGATGTGAGTCACACTTCAAAAAGTGCAATATCTTGTGATGAATGAGTTTTTTGTCACAAAAGTTGGTGTGCTTCAAACGCTGCCAAATCCAAGGTCAGTGAGGACAAAAACTGTCCCATATAAATAGATTCATCAGAGTACACGGAAGACAAAAAAAGGAGACAGAAACCTGATTTGGTAAACTTCAATCCTGGAAGGTGAAGGTAGCTAAAGTAAACGAAGGCTGTTAGTCAGGCTTGTCTTCATGCTGATTCAGAGCAGTCAGTGCTGTCTACCCTAATGATTGAGGCACATTTATACATTTACAGATAACATGTGAAAATAGGACTAACCACCAAATAAGCAAAAGATATAAAACCAGTAAAAAAAATGCTCACATCACTAGATTTGTCCTTGAAAGTGATACTCTGGCGGTTTTACTAAATTTCATCATTTTGAGGTCATTTATGTGCATCATAGGTCACTGACATTGTCTTTATTTTGCGTTTTAAGTTTAGGCATTCTGTAGATATTTGGTGTTCACCCACGTTCGTCTTTGGATGGACCGACGTGGATCCCTGTGTCTCTGACGTTATGGCTTAGATAGATGCAAATCTGTTCACGGTTGTGTTTCCCTACGATGAAATGTCTGCATTTTTAATGCGACGCAGCTGAGAGAATGTTTCGGAGACATGCATGGAAGGTGTTAGTACCATAAAATTGAATTTTACACGCTGCTACCATCATTGTACTAAACACAGTGCTATTTGTGAATACAAGACAAGTCCAGCACATGGATCCATTAAGAGCCTGTAGACCTGTTAATGAATACCAAATGTCTCCAGATTGCTAATCTTCTAAGAAATGTGTGGAATCATTTGTCATCATTGCGTTAATCTTGCCTCATTTCTGATGTTCCGATATTTGTGAAGCTGAGCGTTGCGTCTGATCTGTCCAATGACGTGGACGTCACGTTTGTCCTTGCCACTCCTTCCACTGGTCACATTTTAGTCAGCTGTTCCGTTGCTGAATGGTGAGCACCCCCGCCCGCTGGTGATACTGCTGCTCTTTGGCCTCGGCTATTTTCGCCGACAGATCCACGGGCTTCTCGAAGAAGTTGACCAGCGTCTGCTCGGTCAGCAGCGAGGCCAGGATCTGGGCGTAGCTGATGGTCCACTCGCTCTCCGGCGTGGAGCCGTCACTCTCCGGACCGCACGTGGACCCTTGCTGTTCTTCGGAGCTGCTCTGTGCGGACCACGCTCCCTCCTCCTGTTGGCTGCCGGCCATCGACCCCGAGCGCCGGCCCCGGTGGCCCGCTTCACCGATCTGCAGCACGAGGCTCGTTACCGTGGCGATGGCCTGGTAGAGGTCGTTCTCCTCCAGGTCACCATGAAAGATGCTGTAGAGCGTCTTACAGAACTGGATGAACTCCCGCTGTGGGGGAAGGGGACGGGGGGTTACATCATTTTGATATTAAAATAAAAACCACCGATCCAAATGCAGCACATCATCAAATCCATTATTTCACTTCTCCCTTCACTCCCGTCAATAAAGACTAAAACAATCCAAAGACATTAATCAAAATCCAGAGGAACGTGTGTGAGGATTTTGTAGTTGTTTGGAGTACCTGGTTCATGAGCGGGAGAGGTTTGTCCAGGTCCTTGTCTTTGGCTGGATCCTGTAACATCTGCCTCAGCTGCTCCTGGTAGCTCTTCTCCTCCTTCACCTTTGGGACGCCTGCACAACAGCTCCAGTCAACAAACCTTTCAGTAACGTCCAAGTGTGTTTACAGAGGTCAACGTCTCCAACGTCACCTCTGTCGATAACACAGGGAAAACGTGTGTGTGTGTGTGTGTGTGTGTGTGAGAGAGAGGCCTTTGTGATTGGCTGAGCAGAGATGTACAAAATTCTACAAAACATTTACATACAAAGTATATGTATTTTTAGGGGGAGGGTACACACCACCAATTTAGTGTAATTGCACAAACTTGAGAAAGAATTGCAACTTTTTGCTTTCACGTTCCCCCAGCTCACCTGTGGTCCAGCCTACACACCCCGCCCCCCACAGCCCTCCCTAATTTGGATGATTTTAATAATTCCCCCATGCGATTGCAGGCCCAGTTACTGTTACAACTACGGTCTGGCCTGCCCCCGTCCATGCAGGTACCCTGTAGGATTCACCAGCGCATTTTTCTTCTTTGACGTACTCTTAGTATCTATCAGAAAGTACAACCAAGCCAGAGATACTGCTACTGTGGAGCAAAACCTACAAATGGCTTCATCACCAGTGCTTTTGGACCTACCCGAGGGAAAGTTCACGTAGAGGGGTCTGTTGGTAGACACATGGGGGCTCTTCATCAGGGAGGGGTCATCATCACTTTCAGTCAGAGCTGCACACACAATTATAAAAGTAGAGTCATATCCAGCAGACCATCACAGCCCTGGCCTGAGAGGAGCGCAGCGTGCAAGAAGAGAAAGAGAATGAGTGGAACGGTCAGGACCTGGTGGAATGTGCAGACGGTACAGAAGTCTGATTTTGTCATTCAGCTCCCCGCAGTAGAAAGTATCTGAAAGGAAGAAGAAAAGATGACCTGTGTGTTAGCAGTCTCCTCTCCGCCTCTTATGTCACGTCGGCCCTGCAGTCACGTACCCAGCCAGCCGGCAAACTCCCTGAAGTTGACCAGGTTGTCCCCGTCCTGGTCCAGCAAGGTGAAGGTGCGGTTGGCCAGCGTGTCGGCGTGCTGGTGCGAGCCACCGGGCCACGGCGCCAAGAGTCCGTACAAGCTCTTGAACTGAGGCAGGTCCAGCCGGTACTGTCTCTCCGCAAAGAAGTGACCGAAGTCAGCACTCTGCCACGCCGCAGCTTCTGCTGCCGCAACCGCCGAGTTACCGTCACCCCAGTACAGACTGATGAAGTGCTCCGTCTGAACGAGTGAAGGAGGTCACGGAGAGGGAGGTGAATGGGCAAGAAAGGAAAGGAGGAGAGAGGAGGACGATAAATGGGTAAAGACGGAGGTGCAGGATGAGAGAAAAGGAGGAGGGTAGGGAAGGATTGAGGAGACAGGAAATGGAGGTAAATATTGCTAATTCACATCTGGCTATCTTCTTCCTCGCTGGAAGAAGATAAAATGGAATGGAAACCTAGCCTTTACCTTAGAAGACTCAACCCAATCAGCAGACAGAGAGCAACATTAACAACCCACAAGAGTGCCCCTGAACATCCAGGAGCTTTTTGATGGACACAGCTGCAGGTCGGTGCTGAGTCATGTGTGTTAGTCAACGTTTTTCTCTGAAGTGGATCATTCAATTATTAGCAGAAAGAGAGAGAGAACAATACCTTAAAGAGGTCATAGAGGTCAGCCAGGTCCTCTGCACAGATGGAAACATCTGGACTCACGACTCTTAACTGCACAGACAGAGAGGAAGGACAAGTGGTGGCCTTTAGGGTACACGTTCAGGTCGTATGGGTCCATTAATCCTTTGTTTCCTGTTGTAGCGTTCCAGCCTGTTAGCAGTTGGAAGCTTGTTTAGTGTTTGACCACGCCCCTTTTTGGTTGTTGGACAGGTTCTTCTGCTGTAGGTTTTTGTGCTGACCTGATTGATGAGTAATGCTTTTATTTAGCTGAGCGTTTGGGTTCTAATCAGAGTTCCTTCACTTCACTGTCACTCTCCAAACACTTCCAGATCAGTAAAATGAAGGTCATCTGAAGGTCAGATGACCAAAATGTATGTTCAACATCCTGTCCTGACTTCAATATCTCAGTAGATCTTTTGTATTGTCCCTTCCTTCTTTTAACATTTCAGATCTCACAGGGTCCAGTTCATCAGTAACATTAACTACATCTCCCCCATGTGGTCTAAATCAGGATGAGCCTTAGTCCAGTAAAAAGATGTCATGGATCAAGAACAAAGGAGGAAACTAACGGCATTTTCTTTGGTGGTGTCCTCGTGGGCCTGCAACACTTGGATTCTGTGTCGACAGCGAAGGTTCTCGATCTGACTCACAGTCAGGTCCCTGAATTTCTGACAGGAAAAACACAAACGGACACAAATATAAAGACGTAAGAGTGTCGTCGGCATATAGGAGCACTGCAGCCTCTGCATTTGGTGCTTCTCACCTCGTGGGACTCAGTGATGAGCTGGGTAATGTTTGTGTGTCCCACAGAGGGAAGGTCCAAGCCACTGCTGCTGTCCTCTGCTGTAGACTGCGACGCCGGAGAACTGGGTGACTCCTCTTCACTTCCAACCTGGTCCAGAAAGCTGCGAATTAGAGGAACGACGGTTGGTGTTTACACTGCCAGTCTGCCTGGGTCACATGTGGTCTGTGTTGTTGTATATTTGCGGGCGGCGTGGCTTAGGTGGTAGGCTACTCCACGTCGAAGGTCCCTGGGCAAGACCCTAACCCAAAATTGCTCCCGACAAGCAAGTGGGGTGGGCACTACAGAAACGCAGTCCATTTACCATATTTAATAAATTACTATCGTGTCTCAAACAGTGGACCACTACTGCCACTGGGACTCCCAGGACCCAAATACTGTGGACAATTGTGTACAAACCTAATGCCAATGTTTAATTCCTGGATTACTAAACTCTTTCTTCAGGGTAGGACCTCTGATACTTAAGGACCTCCTTGGTGAGAACAAGCTCTTACATGGTGAATTTTTTGCCATATGTGAAAATGACACCATTTTAAAGCCTGTCAGTGCCTTTATGTTGCAGTTGTAACTTGGCCACACGAGGATCACGCTAGCTCCTGAATCATCCTGAACGTCCACAGCATCAATGATGGGAACGGGTACATCGGGCTGTCCTTATCAAACCAACCATTATCACTGAAGGTTATTCCTGTTAGCTGTGCCAGGTATCGTCTGTATACGTGGTATTCAGACCATGCTGGGAGTATTCAGAGCATGCTGGGAGTATTCAGAGCATGCTGGGAGTATTCAGAGCATGCTGGGAGTATTCAGACCATGCTGGGAGTATTTAGACCACGCTGGGAGTATTCAGACCACGCTGGGAGTATTCAGACCACGCTGGGAGTATTCAGACCACGCTGGGAGTATTCAGACCACGCTGGGAGTATTTAGACCATGCTGGGAGTATTTAGACCACGCTGGGAGTATTCAGACCACGCTGGGAGTATTTAGACCATGCTGGGAGTATTTAGACCACGCTGGGAGTATTCAGACCACGCTGGGAGTATTTAGACCATGCTGGGAGTATTCAGACCACGCTGGGAGTATTTAGACCACGCTGGGAGTATTTAGACCACCCTGGGAGTATTCAGACCACGCTGGGAGTATTTAGACCACCCTGGGAGTATTCAGACCACGCTGGGAGTATTTAGACCACCCTGGGAGTATTCAGACCACGCTGGGAGTATTTAGACCACCCTGGGAGTATTCAGACCATGCTGGGAGTATTTAGACCATGCTGGGAGTATTTAGACCACGCTGGGAGTATTCAGACCACGCTGGGAGTATTTAGACCACGCTGGGAGTATTCAGACCATGCCGGGAGTTCATTCATTTGTAAACTCTAAATTGAAAACTCGTCCTTCCTTGTGTCTTGTGTGAAGTGATTTACTATCACTAAAAACCATTGATTGGCTATTTGTAGTCAAGTTCAAGTCAAGTCATATTTATATGTCTATATTCCCTACGACACCTCAAAGGCCTTCACAGGTAATAAAAATGACACAACAATACAAAAAGGGAACATAATGAGGGAAAAAGGAAACCTCGGTTCCAAGCTTATCCTACGATGGTCTGAAGTACTACGATGCATGCAGGACTTTCCTATTCAAGTTGTGGTTTGCGTCTGAATGTCTTTTGTGTCCAGGACATCTTTTTTTTTTTTACCTTGTGAGAATCATTAATGCTTGTCCATCGTCTGTACTGGCACAGAGGTGGACGGCATTAGCCTCCAGCACCGCTAACCCAAGCTGGAAGATGGCTTTGATCCCATGGAAGAAGAAGCAGTCCACCACACACACAGCACTGTGGAAGGGCAGGACGCTGAGGAACAGGGTGAGAAACCAGGACAGGGACACGGAGGACAGCGTGGACAGGTCTGGAAAGTGATCCGACAGCTCTGGCAAACGCTCCCTGATCAGCTCCTCAAACACTGACTGATCCACCTGGGCTCCTGTAGGGGGACAAATACAAGTCTGATGGGTACGGGTGGAAAACAAAGTGCCTGTGTGTGCAGACACGGTTAGAAGAACAAATATTAGAATCATTAGCTCTGTTTAATTATAGTCAGTGAGCACTAGATGGGAGGACGGGACGATGAAGCTCATTACTTATCAATCAGCACTGCAGACTGTTTGCTCTGCGATGTCTTTCAACAACCCACACTTCAAAGTGAAGTCCTGCTAAGGTCTGATCTGCGTGATGGATTCAATGTATGCTGGCTCACAGTGGTTCATCTTCCTGTAAAATGTGGACCTCTGACTATTCTGCAGTCCGGTTCCAGACTCGCTCTTGTGTTAGAAGAGCGTAAAAAAAGTGCTGATTCAGGGATTTGCCATGAGAGTCGGAGATAAATCCTCTCTGTTTTTGGCTTTTACGTCGCTGCAGTATCACAGTCAATCTGTACATCGATTGCTACGTCACCGTGGCCCCCCTGAAGGCGGAGACAGGCTTGGCTCTAATACTGCTGTTTCAGTGCGGTTGGGTAGGATTCAGCCCCGCGGGGGGAAAGGTCTCACCTATGACTCTGCGGTTGAAGTAGTCGGGCAGCATCCTCTCACACACAGCAACCAGCAGCCAGAAGGCCTCCTCCTCTTTGGCATAGAGGAGCAGCACCGACGCCAGGATGTTCATAGACTGGACAGAGGGACAGAAGAGAGCCATTACAATGTTCCCTCCCTGTGAGGCGGCCGTGACACCACATTCAACGCCTTGTCAAGACGGGGTACCTGACAGTATCCAATCTTGGGGTTGTGGTGAGCGTAGGCGGTCAGCACGCGCCGGAGAGCAGCGATCCCCGTGGGGTTCTGGAAGGCCGGGTGGTCGGGCAGAGAGCGGTGCAGGTCCCGCTCGATCTCGTCCGTGGCCAGGTTGCTCTGACCCATCGACTTCTGCACCAGGCCAGCGTAGTACCCCTCATGAGACATCAGCTCTGAGGACGCATCTACAGGAAGTGTGTGAAAAAAACAGAGCGTTGGCGTGAAGGCCGACGTGTCCCTCAAGTCTCAACTCAAGAAACGCAAGGGACGCAAGGGACAAGTCCCAAATCAGCTGGTCCAGGCACGCGTTCAGGAGGTTTACGTAGTTGGTGAATGTTATTGTGAGTCTGTCGGGAGACCGCCGCACTCAGCACCAACATGTTGGAGCATGTTTACATTCAGCACGAACAGCTGACACAGAGACAGACAGAGTCTGTTCTCAGCTGTTCCTGCCGTGTTCCTCTCCCACTCCCAAATCCAAACATTCCAGTTTTTACTCTACACCAATATTTCTTCCAAAAAAACACGAGGACGGGCCAAGAAAAGTTATTTATCACTACAGAAAGAAAGAGAAGAAGGCAGGCAGGCAGACAGACAGAAACAGGCAGGCAGGCAGACAGACAGAAACAGGCAGGCAGGCAGACAGACAGAAACAGGCAGGCAGGCAGACAGAAACAGGCAGGCAGGCAGACAGACAGAAACAGGCAGGCAGACAGACAAACAGACAGACAGGCAGACAGACAGAACAGGCAGGCAGACAGACAGAAACAGGCAGGCAGGCAGACAAACAGACAGGCAGAAACAGGCAGGCAGGCAGACAGACAGAAACAGGCAGGCAGACAGACAGACAGACAGACAAGCAGGCAGGCAGACTGACAAACAGACAGGCAGACAGACAGACAGACAAGCAGGCAGGCAGACAGTCAAACAGACAGAAACAGGCAGACAGACAGACAGGCAGACAGACAAGCAGACAGGCAGGCAGACAGGCAGGTATCAGGTGTGGTTTTGGTTCCTCAGCCTCCTCAGCTGAGCCGCTCTGACTCAGGAAGTGAGAGCAGTGAAGGCCCCCCTTCTGTTCTGACCTCCTGGACTATTTCGAGAGGCAGAGGATGTGAAACCTGTGCAGACTTTCCATCAAAGCTGCACACACACAAAAAGATCTTTACATTTTTAACGCGTTGATCTTCGTCCAAACAGAACCTGTGTTTCATTTTCACAGCTGTGTCTGTTGTTGCCCTCTTTGGAACAAGTCCTCCTGGTCTGACTGCAGAGGTCAGACCAGGGCATCCTCTCCCGTTCGCTGTCTTTTCACGTTGGTTCATCCATCTGGGGTCCCACCAGCTGGACTAGTCTTCATGACATCATCACGGTGGGACACAGCACTGTCCGCATCATGGCTGCAGAACTTGAGTACTTTGAGGAAACAAACACAGACAGAACCACCAGGACCAAGAGCCACAGTGGTTTGAGGTTTTCATGCTCACTCACCAGAGAGGACCATCCACAGCTCCCCCCGTAGGGAGTCCGGGATCCCCATGGCAACCAGCTTCTGGATCTTCTCAGTGCGGAACATGTGGACACCACGGCCAAAATCTGCAAAATGCTCATCCCACAGCTTCTCCTTCACCTGCGCCGTGTTCTGACACACACACACACACACACACACAGAGATCGTATTATTTCTCCCTTTCGGCGTTTCAGACTGGCTCTGTTCAGTCAGAAACATCTTACAGTGTTTTCACACATTCAAAATAAGCAGGTCAGGTGGAGTCTGCGCTACTTTCCCCACTCTAAGTTTTTGGTTTTAGAAAGTTTTAAACCTGACAAAATGGGATGGAACCAAACCCGATCCGTAGGCAGCCATGGAAACCTCAAGATTCATCATCATCAATCAACAAACTCAATACGCATCTTCATCAGCATTCATCACAATGAATCATTTCATACTTCGTCCACCTTCAACCTCCTAGCATGACATTTTGAACCAGATCCGATCGCACTGGGATCAACACGCTCCCGTCAGGTCCAGCTCTTCATAGCAGTCTATGGGCCAAATCTGGACCTGAAGATCATGCTGGTCTAGACACGGTGTGTATCTGTATAGCACTTGTACACATTACAGTATATTCAAGTAAAATACTGGTACCAGATATACTTCGGTCAAAGATGGTCTGCACTGTGTGTGCATGTGATGTGTGTGTAGAAAGAACATGAAGTACCGAGGAGGTCGGAGTGCCATGGGCTGACGGCCTCGCTGTATGAATAAAGCTGAGGCGGGGCTCCACGGTTTAGTAAAAGTGGGTTTATGGAGTCGTAGTGGGTTTGGGATTCGCCCATACTTTGTGGATCCATGTCCTGTATGTGGTGGGGTCTCATGGTTATACACCGTCTACGGGTGAAGCTGTGGGGACATGACTGGATCCCCTGTGTGCTGTTTGAAGCAGCTTTCCATAGGTTAAAATGGGAATATGTTCAATTTGGCCCAAACTTTATCAAATGAACTAAATGACCATAATATTCCTCCTCATTAAGACCAACTGCTGCGATCATCCATCACCAGCCCCAAAGCACGGTGCGTGACAACAAACATTGGGAGGACATATTTCCATATCATCATCAGCTGTTTCAGACTTCCATTTCCACGACCTACTGATTGCTGTAACTAATTCCAACGTCTTTTTGTTTTAATGATCTACACAGACCTTATTTCCCCCATCCCTGATCTGCACTCCATGTCCTGTTGGGGGTCCAGGTGTCGACAGGTACACGGACTGGACATGCGGAGAGGTGAAGCCTTTTTGTTCATGTCTGTGTTGGGTCCCCTGCTCTTCTAGAAGGTTCCTAATTTACCATCTTTTATGCTTCTCTCAGACATTTCTTTTGCTAACAGTTAGCAGTACCATGGAAACCCACACACACACTCTACAAAAAA
>OMNV01013175.1:0-28831 GCA_900303265.1 Brotula barbata
TAACTTATGATGGGAGCCATGAGGGAATTCGATGGGACTTAATCTTCAGCGAGCCAAGATGTGTCCTATATCTCCAAGCTGCTTAATCAGACAGAGCGCTCATTCTCAGAGGTCACTCGTGCTTCCTCTTGCACTCTTATGTTCACTAAATAAATGTCACCCAGGCACCGCAGAGGATTTTCATTCTTGGCTAATATTTTTTGGAAAAAGTAGCGAGCGATAACTTCCAGTGTTTGAAACGTCGTAATCCCTTCACGGTTTCCCCTTTGTGCCAACATAAAGGTTGGCAGAGAGCGACGAGCGCGATCAGAGAAGAACAACGTACATTTATAACGGGTGAGATAGAGAGAATAACTGAAATGAAGGGAGAGCTCATTTGAAATGTCAAAACCTGCAAGGGCCCGTACAGCTAATTGCCCCATTTTTGCACGTTATGTCTTAATTTGATGTTTCCAATGATTTATGCGCCAATTACATTTTTACCTTTAGCGTTAGATTCTGCACATCTGGATGATTGGCCAGACGATCAGATTTTTAAATGCACAGTAACAATAGACGACAGTGTTTACAAAAAAATACAAACAAGTCTGTGTGAGACATTCTTCATTCTTTTAAGTTCCTAATTGGCATAAAGTAAACTAAATACATTACGAAATCACAGAAGACTATGTATTCTGTGAAATTGGGTAACTAATTAATTTAAGCTTTTGCCATGAAACCACACAAACAGCATTTAAACTTTTGCTTTTCAGCTCCGTATGTACTTCTGAGGAGCAGAGAAAACTAAACCGTGAGACAACATCAGTGAGCAAGATTCTCCCTACACGCATAAATAAAATCACAGTGTCTAAAAGTCTGCAGCGAGAACAAACAGCGAACCATTAAATGGTTTATATTTCTGCATAAGGAGGCTCACACGATAGCTTCTGTGTTCTAAATACAGCCACAAAGAAACTCACCTATTCAAAACTCATCAGACAGATGATCTTTGTTGCCGCCCCTCAGGTGACGTATTGATTGCAACTTATTTTTGTGGGTGCACAATGTTCCCGTTCTTCTCTGCCGAGACAGTTTTTCCACATGTGGTTCTTAACATTTTTTATTTGTGACTATGACCTTAGCAATGCTCGCCGGGTTGAATGATGCCATGCTGCTTTTTTGATGCAAATGGGGAATTCCAAAGTTCTACACGGGACGTCCAGGTACACATGGCAGCTGCAGCAAGAACGGGTATCGTTACATTTTTAAACTTTCTATACCAACTTAGAACCCAAGCACCGGGACGTCTGACATCCCTAGAGTGCACTTCACTTTTAGATCTGCTGCAAGAACGTTTAAATCATCGAACAAAAGGCAAAGCACGCAACAAAACATCTGTGATGAGTGTAACAGACTAAAGTTGAGAAATTTCACTTATTTTTGGTTTAGACGGACAAACGCGAGGCCTGCATTCCCCCACTCATTGTTATTCAAATCAGAGGAGACAGCACACAATCAGGGGGACACATGGGGGCTCTGGGCACCGAAAACCTAAAACACGCAGACGGAAAATCCACACACGCACCAAAAGACAAATGCTCGTCAACAATAAGTCCGTCTCTCCCTCTTTCTTACGCATAAACACAAAACACCAAACACAAAAATATTTAAAACAAACATGGATCGTGGGGGAATCATGCCAGGGTAAAGATTCCTACACAATTGGCATAAGGGGCAGGACAGGAAGGATGAGGTGCTACATGAATGCATCATGCCTTTAGGCGCACACACACACACACACACACACAACACAAAAAACCCACCCAGATACACACCCAGGTCAAAGCATACAAACGCAAACATTAAACCTGTGTGTACACACCAAGTATCAGACACACAAACACACAAACACACAAAATGAGGCTGGGAAATGGTCCATGTGAAAGTACGGGTGTATAAGTGTGTCAGAGTCACAGACATACAGACAAACACAAAGGTTCACATGTCTCTAAAGGCTCAGTTATGCTTCTTTGCGAGCACATGGGCGAAAATGTGAAGCACCATTCGGTCGTGGTGGCGTGTACCTTCCTCGCTGTACCCGTGCTGTAAAGCTCTGCATTCCATTTTATAATAAGAAACCACATAAGCAACCACCCGCTGCTGTTATTTACCCATAAGACCCTCAGCCGTGCAGGTCTGCTAAAGCGTTTTACGTGTACCTTCACAGAAGCATAAATTCAGCTTTATCCAGAGAGGGGAAAGTAAATGCAAACTGAAGACACCTCACACTGTAATCAGCGTTATTATAGGTCCTGGAATTACCGCGAAACATTCATTTTTGCTAATGCTGCTGCTATCAATGCCATAAATAGTGCAGGGTGTGAAATTCTCTGAAATTACAGTTCCTCGGTTCCACAGATGACTCAAGTGACTGTCAGTCCAGTGTAAAAAGACAGGAACTCCATTTCAGTCCCAGTAATGCAGCCTGAAGGTTTAATAAGATAAATTATACTATAACCAACCACTGCTAAATCTACTTCTTATATAAATGTACATACATACAAGTCAATCTGTAGAGAGTAACATAAATAGCCCCTTCTGATATTTCACCATTATGCGTGTACCTGCGTACCTTCAATTTCGGTACTACGTGGCCCTGTTCCACTGCAGGACTGGATCACACCAGTAATGAGCCGCTGCCCGACTCCTTTTCCACCAGACTCAAAGCTGACCTGACACACTAGTTTTTCTGTCCTGCTGCTCAAACTGGCCTCAGTTCTGAGTGTGAACAACAATGGAGTCCCAGGGTTGGAGAGCAGAGGCCAGCCACTTGCCATTTGGTCAGAGGCCCAATTTCGATGACATTTGGAGGTCTTGATGTGCACCGGGAGATTAATTCCTGGTTTTTAAACCAATATGAACCAGTCTTTCACTTGGCATACATAGAATCCATTAAGCAGTTCACAGCTAATGGAATTTAACTTCAACTAAAATGTTGCAAGTGAACAGCCTAAAGAGGTGAACTCCGATTGATAAGTAATGAGCCTCTCCACAGCATACCGCAGAGTGAGACTTCATATTGGCCTCCTTACATAATCGGTAATTGGTCCACAGAATCCACAAGTTACTAGATAAGTGAAAGTGTAATGATAGTTTAATAAGGCTTTATCTGCGTCAGTCTGATCGATTCCCTTGATAAATCACTGACTCCAGCCCGTGCTTTGTCCACTCTCTCCCTGGAGATTCTCCTCCAGTCGTACAAACATTCGCCTACGGCCCGGTTTGGTACGGTTCAACGCGGGGTGGGTTCGATTCACCAGCGGTGGAAAGAAGCCAACGATCACTTGTCCCTTGCAAACCTCACCACAAATCACAGCCGTTCACGAGGATAGCAGGTGCATGGAAATTAAAGCAATCAAAATTAGCACGGACTAAAATGTTTGCCCCAATTCGTGAATCCTAATATTTTGTTTATATAGCAATAATACAGTATTCATTTAAGGAAAAAAAATGGCTCGTCTCATTCACACAACAGCTCCTCTCAACAGCCGCTGTGTGAGTAGCCAGTGACATGGCTCTGGCTCCTCTGTGTGTGTGTGTTTGTGTGTGTGTGTGTGTGTGTCTGTTCCTCCCTCCCATCCCTTTCCCAGCACTTCCCACTGACTTAACAAAGCCTCTCCACAGTCACCAGCCTGACCCAGTAACCTGTATGCCTCCTATCTGCTGAAGACAAGCGGCTATAAGCTCGCAAACGCTCTAAAGACTCCCACTGCTCCGGTATGATGGGCCATTAGACTCGACGGCAAATGTGATCAATAAAGCAGTAGTAAAGGAACCTATGAAATTATTTGGCGTACGGCATTTCGTTAAGTAACCTCAGTTGTATGTCGTTTGATCCATCTGAAGAAAATGGGCCACAGCCTTGTGAATTGTGGACAAATTGGTCCACAAGGTTATATGTTCAGCAGAGTCAACAGGATTTGATAACACACAGAAATAGACTTTGATGTGTGCGTCTTGGTGCAAGGAATCTTTGCCTATTTCTCAAAAACTAGGACACAATCTTAATGAAAAGATTCAGAAATGTACATCATATGACTTACGAGTACAACTTAGGCCTGATCCAGATAGCACAGATTAAAATATATGCTGTGTGTGGTGCATTAAGAAATATAGCTGGGAACACGTGACAAATATACTGATGATAATTCAGCTGTCAGTGCTTACAAATATAATAAACTCTGATGTCTGATGACTCGTATGAATTGCAAATAAGGGGGCCTTTATAACTTTAACGGTTTGTACTTTATTGGTGCAAAGTATCTTAAATGATGGATGGGTGAGTTTGTGCAGCTGGTAAAAAAAAAAAAAAAAAAAAAAGCTTACCCCTTGATTTCCCTTGAAGCAAATTGATGGTTCACATGGTAACGATCCCTAAAGTGAGACAGAGAAAAAAGTGAAAGGCATTTGTTGTGGCACAGTTACAGACAGTGATCACTCTGACCTAAATTACCAGCAGAATACATCAGTAAATGTAAGGAAAAGTTACATAATGAGTAATGTCTGTGTGCTTTTAATGGCCCGTGGACTTTAATCACTGTGCTACTTGTGAACTCAATAAGCAGCCAGACAGCAGCTTTACTTTAACACAAGGAAGCTACCAGCTGACAGGCTGCTCTTTAACCACAGGCTTCGAGCGTTGCAGGCTGGAAGGAACTAATTGCGACTGTGGAAAACTTGTTTGAGCGACTTTCAGCGTAAAACAAGACACAACACGAAGAAGCACTGAAAGAAAATACAGCCACAAAAAAAACAAAAAAAAAACAGGCAACAACTTTGACTGGTGTGAGCGTCAATTCAGCCCAAACACAAACACAAACACAGAGATACAGAGTATTTTAACGCTACCTTGAGGTTCTGATAAGCTTCCAGTGCTTTGATTGCCGTGTCGGTGAGCTTGACATGGAACAGCGTCCTGTTCGGAGAGTTTTTGTTGTTTTTTCCACAGGAGAGCCCATAACAGTGCTCCTGCCTGAGCGAAGCCATCGCTGGCTTTTCTCTCCACAGCTTTCTTTCCTCTCTCGGCTCACCGCGCGGGGGCGGGGACGAGGGCGGGCCGAGAGGCGTGGCCAGCGTGACTGACAGCCGTATCAAAGCACAGCAAACCGGGCCTGATGAAAAACTAGTCAGGGTTATTACAATATTCCGGTAAGAGATTTACATATGTCACCGGGAATCAAATATGAGAGAACGGATCAGGCCTCCACATTTTTTTTCGTTTGTGTTTTCCCTGTGGTTTCACCGTTATGGGAATGATAAGAAAACCGAAATATAATTTAAAATAAAATAAATAAATGATAGCACACCTCTTTGTTAATGATTACCTCCATCAGTGTGGTTTGTTTGTTTATTTTGGCAGACCACTAAATGTTAGGAATCAGTTTTAATTAAAACTGGTAAGGATATGCCTCAGTTTTTGTTTAGATTTTTCAACATTTGATATTGTTATAGATTCATTTTCACATTCTGTTAAGACTTTGAGTTCTAAAAAATGGTAAATATTTTATTATTTGACATGTTCTACGAATTTGGTAAATTTGACCGATTTGCCAGTATTTTATTATTATTTACATTTTCATCTGCTTTGCTTTGTTAAATGGACATAATTATTCAAAAAGATGTGAAATAATTTTCATGAAATCTTGCTGAATTTTTCTTATCTTCCTTATCATACCTACTTACCACAGACGATCTTCCAGTATATGTGATCAAGGATCATTTTGTTATGTATCAGTTAACACAAAGGTAGAGTTTACCATCTTTAAACCGACAGTTCAATCTTAGTGTTACTGTTCTACCGTGTATGTTCACACATACATGGTTAACAAACAAACCGATGAAAATATAATTTCTTTTTGTGATAACGGTTATTTGTAGCAATTAAAAAAAAGAACATGAACAATTTCCATGTGGGTCAGTTCGCATGCAATAATCCTAGGCAGCAAAGTTGCTTATCCTGATTGGTTAATTAGCTTAGTCATCTTCTTTTTTTTGACTATCTGCCCAACTTTCCTTTCCTCTGATCTCAGCAGAGCTCCGCCAGTGAGCGAACGGCAGGGTAAAAGTCAAAACCGATATCAAACCCATCCCTGTTGTTCGGTGACCCTGTTGACATGTGTTTAAATTGGCTGTGTCCTTATGTGTCACTCAGCCAAGTAAGCGTGACAGCAAATTGAAACAACTTAAGTGTTTGCATAACCACGTTGGCCAAGCAGATGAGTCTGACAAGTAAGCCTATTTAGTTAAATTGTTAAGCTACTCCCTGAATGAAAGTGCACGATGATGGCAGAGGGGCTACTGTAGGTCAGCGGAGAACAGGTGCTGCTGAGTCTGGTTACTTCACCTCCATCACTGCAAGGCTTTTTACAACACACATACAAAAAAAAAATGTTATGTAATGTAGTTCTCAAACACCAAATGGACTTGAACGTCTACTCTCCCAACCTAAAATACACGAAGAATAATGAAACCAAAAAATCAGCCCTTTATGATGGTTTATCATCTGATGGCCAAACTGGGGGAGATTAACCCATTTTACCCCACCCCCCCCTCACCTGGCTCCACTGTCTCATCCTCTCTTTGTCTGTGATTTGCCATCTGTTGCATGGGAAGCTACTCACACACACACACACACACACAAACACACACACCGCCCCTCCAGGGAATGACGCTTCACACCTGAGGTCAGAAACTCCCAGGACACCTGCAACTGCGAGGTTTCCCATGTTTCCCTTCCCTTTCATGCTAAGCTATACAGTGTGAAGCTAGCTTTGCACATTACCCAAGTGTCTCGCTGTAGACTGTTGTTTATTATTATGAAATATGCATAACACATAAGATGGTGTATCCCAAGGCATAACCACAATTTTTCAAGATCCATACTAAATACTAACAAATATTAAAGATACAATGCATTACTTCACTCCCATTTTATTAATAGATTTTTTTTTTAGGAACAAATTCACACTCAATACAGAATTGATGACTGCCATTTACTTTTATTTACCCTAATGATTTCATTATAGCACTAATGATGTCATTAGCAGGACATATTAATTTCTCTGTTGAGACTGAAAAATGACCCTGCATAAGTCTGGGGACCTTAAAAACTTATCTGACCCTGATGTTTTCTATGTTGCACGTTCGTAGATGTGTACATTCAGATGGAACGTACCATCTTCACAAACACACGTGATGGGTTCAGAAACAGAGAAGCTCTCACAAAGACACATAATCACACAAAACAGATGTTCAGTTGATTCTTATTTCATGATGAAATCCAATAAGATTTTTCCTAAAAGATGGGGTAAACACACACAAACACACACACACACACACACACACAGGCACATACACACACTGTTATTTCAGCTGGTAAAGATTTTGCATCTGGCAGAGTGAGAAGGCACACTGGAAAAGTATTGGGATAGATACACACAACTTATTTGTGAGACTCAGTGGTATTGGCAAAATTTTATTTAGATGGATTTGATTATTGCAAAACAAAAATATAAAAAACTGTACAAATAAAACCGATGAAATATTTTAACTGACTCTGGCATTATAATTATGTTACTGAAGTCATTTTCACGACCTGCAATACTTCCCTGGACCACCAGGTGGGAAGTGGACCAACAGTTGAAGACCCCTGATCTGAATTGCAAAAATACTGCCTAACCAAATGATGCGTTTGTGAGCAGCGTGGTCGGAGACAAATTTCATTCAGCCTTTGCTAAGGAGGGACGACTGAGATACATACAGTCGGAAACGTATCTTAAATACCAAATTTAAATAAAACTGTAAGCTAACCCTAATATAATTGAATTGTTGTATACAACAATTGCTACTGATTGCTGAACATTAAATAGATTTTATGTTTTAGTAGTCATAACTCTGAGTCATGAATAGCAGCAACTGGAGAGGCAAAAGGCTAGAAAATCAGCCTATTCAAGCAATGCTAACGTTGTTAAATCAACACACATTCAAGGCTCCAGTGTTTGAAAAGGCTGCGAGCGGAGGAATGTGAAGGTTGTATGTTACTTGCAAGGCATGCTGGTGGTATGCACAGACCCATGACCTTTTCATCCACACTAAAACCCACTGAATCAGCTTCCATGCGCTGTGATCCACTGTGGCCGGCAGCACAAACAGCCAAGAATCGAGTTGAGTAACAGTTGAGTAGAATACAATTGATGTGTTTTCCTGCACTTAGGTCTACAGACAAAGACTGTATTTTAGAGCCCCGTGCAAAGAAGATTCAAATAAATTCAAAGCTGCTATGGTTGTTTGGGTACAACTGAAATGCTGTCCAGGTACCATGTAAGTTAAGATGCAGTGAAAACAATTTCCCCAACTTGTTGTTAAGTCGATGTTATTCAAAAACCGAGAGCAGCTCAGCTCAAAATAACCACTTTATTCTTAAAAAACAGAAACAACAATAACAAACACCTGTACCAAGGAAGTCTGCTGCAGCCTCATAAAAGTAAGCTTTCCTTTCTCTTAGATTCCCTTTATAGTGTTAATCTTTCCAACAAAGCGTCTCTGTCTCTCTCTCTCTCTCTCCACGCACACACACACCCGTACTTTACACGCCCATTGTCCTCAGCAGACCCAGGTGTTCGGTGTTTTATTGAGATCACAAGCCTTTCTCAGACACCACTTTTTCAGTGACTGTACAGGTGTGACTGATTATTCCAACTCCAAAAAGAGACAGTGGCCGAAAAAAGGAGAGGGTCTGTGTAGTCCTGCCCCGGAAAACATGAACCCTTTTCTGTTTCCCACTGCCATTTAGTCAATCAAAATTAAGGCTTTGATCAACCCTGTCTGTAACTTTCATTCTCCTGTTGTTGTTTTTTTTTTGTAAAACACTTTGAATTGCCTTGTGTCTGAAATGTGCTCTACAAATAGACTCGCCTTGCCTCATAACATTAGCATTCTGCAGAATGGTTGTGCCTCCACAATCACAAACAATTCATAAAGATATATGAGTGCGTTCCCAAATCCATTGCTGGCATTTGCTGAGAAATTTCCATTTGGGTTTTTGGCCCACGTGCAAAAAAGTCATTAGATAATATGAGCTGTGTCCTTATGAAATCATTACCGAAATTACAGGATTTTTGTAATCTATGTATCACATTATGTCAACCTTCCGTGCGCCTTTTTGTTGATCCTTGCTCTAAAGTGTTAATATAGGTCAAAAGATCTTGACGGCAGACGGAACAGATTTTATTATATTGTCGGATGGTTTTATAGAAGGTAACAGGCAGGCGGGTTGGTAATAAACACAGGACGATGGCCAAAACAGGTACGGGCAGGCAGGAGGAAACAGTCAAATAGTCAGGCAGCAAAGACAAACAGATAAAGAATGTGAGTGATCCTCTACATACACAGAATACTGGGCTTAGTGACTGATGAGAAATAGATGTGCAGGCAGGTAACTGGGTCAGGTGATCAATAAAAGCAGGGACAACTAGTGAGCAGATGGGGCATGACAGGCATCGACTCATAGCAGATCACAATCCTACAGGGTGCAGAGGTGGTTATTATGGTGATAAGAGGGGGTTACTTTGGTGTAAACAGTTACTTGGATGTGCTTTCCTTGGATTGATGGTTTTCAAAGGACATCTCACAGCACTTTAAGGGATGATATATAATGACAATCACCAAAATAAATACAAACTCACAAACCTAGTGAGCTCAACTTGGTGTATTCCAGTCAGGCAGTGGAGCAGACACCATTAGCAGAAGGACCCAAGGGCTGGGGGCAGATGGGATTTGAAGTGTTTAAGACAAACAAGGGAACAGCTGACTGTGGTTGAGACTGTGGGGGGAGTTTTGGGATTTTTATTTTATGTAATGTATGTTTGATTGCATTGTAACTGATAAGTCATAGAATAAATGTTCATAACATGTTGGAAATATAAAATTGTAGTGGATAAGGAAGGTCTTCAGTTTACTGTGCCCAGCTCTGGTTTTGTTAACGTGTTAACATTGCATCTTGGTTATCCTTAGAGTGTGATAAGGGGCTTTAATAATGTTTTTAATGATGCTGATGCTATCACAATAATATAACAACATGAAAGACTACAACATATACTACAAAAAATGCATCATGATATGTTTACAGGAAGGAGAGAAATAAATCATCTTTTTTTTCTTTTTTTTCACTTGCACTCACATGCAGTCAGTTCAGCTCCAAGTTTTATTGCAGCATGCAGACGTCATTTCAGTATCAAACAACCGTACCCTGATAAAGGGCTGAAGACAAACAGTAACAACAGAAAATATTGCAATATCGCCGATGTAAGTGTGTAAGTATCGATCTATCGTATGTCACAACTCTGTTGGCAGGGATCAGTTTGTGAAATTAGGCTGGATCAGGATGGATCATCACCTTTTTTTTATTTTTTGAATGAATGAATGAACGAAACCTCATCTCGGTCTGACAGCACAGCTCTCTCCCACCACATGCAATAAGAAAACAACAACTGGTGCCCGCCATTGGAACACGGGTAATTGGGAGCAGGGGCGGATTTCTCATAACAACAGGGACACAGTAACAGAGTGATCCAATAAAAGTCAGCCACCAGACTACTAAAGCTTTTATATCAAGGAATCACAACAACCTGCCTCTTTGAAACCAAGCTTTGACAAAGGAGGCTAATGTAGTGGCCAGATGTGCACACACTGATGCAAATCAAATGCCTCTAAAAGCACCAATTAACATGTTAATAAAATGCAGCTGTATATCCCAGGCCTTATTTGAACAAATTACTAATTGTTGCCCTTGACTGCAAACTAAAAATGCCAGATGCCACAGTAAATTTGGCTGCTGAGACGAGTGAAAACTGAGGTAAATCCACGGATAAGTCATTTTCCAAGAGCGTGCCTGTTCATTGTTGACCCTACACCACTAGCTCACCAACTGATGCAGACAATATAAGACTCAATTCCATGGTATTGCTGTTAATATGGTAACAATTGGAGTATTAACCACAGAAGCCATCTGCTTGGCTGAGACATCGCTGTGTTGGTGAGGCTCAAACCGGACCAGCTTTGAAGCTGGATGAAAGCTGTGTCAACAGCAGTATTACGACCAAGTAATGACACTTGAATGTCAAAGGAGCAGAAAAACACAAAAGAGTTGCACAAGGTCTTTTCTCAGAGTTTAAAATGACTCATTTTTGTGCCCGTTGTTCAGCTGGATGCTACCTCATCCAGACCATTATGAGGAAAGAGTGCACAGCCAGTCAGCCAGCTAGTTTCCCCTGGCAGCTCGTCAGGGTCTCGATGACTCACTCAAGCCACAGATGTCATCTTATTCAGGTCAGGTGCCTTCATATTATCACAGTTGTGGGGCTCTTAGGTTAGCAAGAGGAAAGGAGCGAAAGGGAGAAAAACACAGTGATGAGACAGAGAATCAAAGCGAAGATAGAAAAGTAGAGAGAAATTCACTCACACTTTGAAAATATCACTTTCTATTTTCTTCAACCTGTGCAATGCAATGGAGTCTTCTGTATAAAGTTTGTCATACTGCCCATCCTGGGAGATTTGCACCAGCACCACACAGCATCACCAGATTTTTTTCAGGATAACAAATAATGGAAAATCATCCTGACAACTACACAAACCCATTCACTGCACCGAACTGACCTCCAGTGCACACAGATACACACACAGATACACACACGCACACACACACACACACACACACACAAAACCACCCAAAACATTACAGCAAACTACTGACCATAGCAATGATACGAAGCACCAAAACAACATCATGCAGCACCGCACTGTTTACCCTAAAAACCATCACAACCACAAACCCAGAACACCATAACACAATGGCATAGCTGAAAATGATGCTCTTAAAGTATGGTGTGTGTGTGTGTGTGTGTGTGTGTGTGTATAAAAGCAGGCTGAAATCGCTGTCTCTGCCCTGATATTAGACGGAGATAGAAAATGCGAGCAAGACAGGTGGATGTGTCCATGTCTCACTACCTTGGGGCTTAAGTGTTCTTGAACAAAAACATGCAGTACCTTCAACCAGGGTCAACAAACTGCAACTGTGCTGAAACCGTATGCATGCCAAACGGTGGACAAGAACAAATGTGTTTAGTCCCTGGATGATTTTTAGGGAAATAGATGGATTTTTCTCTTTGCTTTCATGACATTTACAGCTTTTTTTTTTCAATGATAGAGAGACAGACAGGAAGGACCGAGCTGACAGAGAGGGAATGAAATGCAGCAAAGGGCACAGAGCGGAATCGAACCCACGCCTGTGCATTATGTGGTGTGCGCTTTAACCAGTGAGCCAGAAGGCTTTTCATTGTGGATGACGTGGTAAGGCTCTGTAGCTTGAATTAAACCAGTGATTTGTAGTCAAATGTTTCAGTCTTCTGGCCCATGAACCGCACTGTCTAGACTCTCTTATGATGATTGATTTGGCCAAAACACACAGAGGTGGAGATGTAGACAATTCACCAGGGAAATAATGGAGCTGTGCATCATTTGTAAACAGGTTTTGTTGATGTCTTGTCTTTTAGTATCTGATCACCATGGGTTTAATTGGAGGGGGGGAGGGGCTTTGTTTCAATGATTGTGTATAAAATCTAAGTGTCATCTATAAGAAATCAGTGACACAAGTAGGATTGCTGCCACCATTTGTCTAGGCACACAATGTAAAATGTTGACCATGAACTAGTAATACTCCCAAAAGAGGGACACTAAAAGTAGCATCCCAAGTGTGGAGCCTCCTCCATGGCAACTAGCCTTTACAAGGCCTCAATTAGCCAAGTGGCAAGGCACATGGGAAACCCTCACCCATAACAGACAGGGCCCCTGGGACAAAGGGGGGAGGGGTGAGTACAGTTAACCGGCTCTGTACAGTAAGGCCCATTACTGTTTGTCAGAAGTGTAACAAATACCCACAGTGCTGTTTCCCTGAGAGGACACAAACTGACAAATATTATGAAGTGTGGAATTACACGCAGAGTGCAGCTTTAGTCTTCTTCCAGCTCCCAAGGCGCTTTGGTTACAAAAGTCAATCTAATGAAGACTTTGCACGGTATGTATTGTGTGGAGACTTTATTTTGATTGAAGTGTTTATTTTTTTTATGCACAACCATTTGATTCCAACTTTCTGTAACAGCTGTAAGATAATGTTAGTACCATATTAAAGCAGATGTTCAAAGAGAAAAAAGTCTTAGAATGATCAAACTTGACATAGCATGACATGACCGCAACACTCTTATAGTGTTAGGGGAAGATGTCAAATAGGACAAATAGCAAACAAATTAGTCCCGTCCTTTAACCCATCTCCATCAGCCCCCATTTTAACTAAGGCTAATAATTTAGCTGCGGTTCTGGCTGGGGAAAATACCAGCTGCTATGCAAATTATTGGGCAGGATGAATTTTCAGACCCGATCATATCAAACTACTTTGCATCTAAATGAAGTCTGAAAGGACAGCAATTTGGAAGAACATTCAACAGAAAACACTGACGATAAAGGTCAAAGCTCAGTCATCTCTTTGTGCAGCACCTGAGAATTTGTTTTGAACATCACTGTCATCCCATGGATGGAGTTATCAGCTATCTGTGCACTGTGTGCTTTAGATAGGACAGAGATGGAATAATTCTCTACATTTTGCATGTAGTGAACAGTCTTTCAATCAGCTCGCCTGTTGCTGGAGCGGAGCGAGATGAGTCAGACAAGAGACAGTGGTGACCTCATCCACAACAAGAGGAGACACAAACGTGAAGACCGAGACAAAGAGTGTGTGTGTGTGAGATGACAGAGTGCAGGAAAATGGATCGAAACGGGCAAAGCTACAAAGCTACGCTAAAAGATGGACAGAAAGACATTGGACATTGATTTCATTCTATTATCTTTACCAGTGATACACTCAGCATCTTACGACACCTGCATCACTGCCTCACTTGGGTTCTTCAGCATCAGCATCACCATTTTTTAGTAGTCTTGGGTTATAGCCAAAGGTTTACACATGACTTCATCTCAGGCATTAAACTTCTTGGGTGCAATTAGATCACGCAGACGGATGATGTACCAATTTAAGTATCAATACATGACATTTGGTTGCTGAGACAGGTCCTCACTTCCCGGTTAATTGACCATTGGGTAGATCCATCACAAAACTTCTAGGGTAACTTTAGGGTGGTGCCCTAAATGTGCAAAATATTACTCACAATATATCAATCCCTTATCTATACGGCTTATCCAATATGTATAAGCTTTAAATGTAATACAAATAGATGAAAAATGGCAACATTTAAGGACTTAACACTTCATCTGATGTCCTCGTTTGCTCTAAAACCTTAAGGACATAAAACCAAGAGACTGCAAACGCATTCAGAACAAAGATGTGAAAACACAACGTCTAGGTCTGGTGTAAATTTAGTAAAACATGTCCACCATTTCCTTCTTGGAACACTACAATTACGCAAAATCAAAGACAGGCTGACACATTTAGCTGCACACAAGAGCAAGCGAGGTACTTGTGTCAAACCTCAAGGTGCACAAGCCAATTTGTGAATCTTTATGGCAGATTTGTTATTTTTTCCTGATAGTCGCGCGAGCATACAGAGCTATGATCGTACAGAACATGTTGATTTCTGCCTGATTAACTGAGCACACTTCTAATCAACTGACATTCTTCACTTGATGCCACCGCTCTTATCTACAGCAAGTGTGAAGCCAATGATTCAGTGGGGAGGGGAAAAGGGTACGATCCCCACCCACTCCTGATGATTTTTAAATTCTGGTTTGATCAGAAAGCCACCGATGGGTCTATCGACATAAAAGCTTTATAGTAAATTCTAGAGAAAAACCTAATGATAATGATAATGATAATTCTGTTTATAAAAATGCTAAACTCCATCATAATTCTGATGCTTTTCTTTAAAACTGTCTCTATTCTAGATGTTTTGGGTATCATTTTATGGAGAATTTAACATGAATGCATCATGATTCAGTATATACTGTACAGTGTCTTTGGGAACTTTTTATTATTATTTCAAATAAAACTTGATGAAGATGGGCCTATTGGTGGTTAACTCAACATCTAAGGGATTTTAAATATCGTCTCTTTTCATACACAAGCAGCAATGTCTTTTCTTTTTGTGGTTTTAGTTTAGTAGTCACCTGATTTAACTCCCAGTAGTCATTAAGTCAAGAGGAAAAGCTTTCTGTGTGCTTTCAGAGAGATGTTACATTATCTGCGAACACAACACAGATTATTCTCCACCCCTCCTGGACTCAGCACAGGGTCATCCAGTCCAACATCTGCACTACAGGAGGGATCTG
This sequence comes from Brotula barbata, assembly GCA_900303265.1. Taxonomy (NCBI): domain Eukaryota; kingdom Metazoa; phylum Chordata; class Actinopteri; order Ophidiiformes; family Ophidiidae; genus Brotula; species Brotula barbata. The sequence continues at coordinate 15,367 of OMNV01013175.1, forward strand.
TGATGTGATGTTAATGACTTCTTGTGTCCTCAAATTACTTGATCCAGACGACAAGCTCAATTTGGACACTTGGGAAAGGCGAACAGGTTTGTCTAAATGGATCGTAAAGGTGAAAGGAAAGGAAAGGAGAGGAGAGGAGAGGAGAGGAGAGGAGAGGAAAGGAAAGGAAAGGAAAGGAAAGGAAAGTTCTAAAACTAAAACCTATAAGTAGGTCACATGATCAAGATGTATCAGAACACTCACAGCTTTCCTCGGTGGGATCTCAAGTGAAAACACTGCACACACAGACACAAACATACATATCTTTATCTAATCCAAAGATTTTGCCAAATTTTGGCAGACAAGCCACGACAGAACCTTCATCACATACAAACCCGTCCTAATTCCCCCAGCTCTGCATCACAAGAACCTGTTTATCTGTTCCTGTCCACAATGTGAGTAATGTCTGCATTGTTCAAAGCTTTATGTTGAGACAAATCCAAGTGAAATCCATCGCTGCTTGCATAATATAGATGGTGTCCCTTGGGTAAAGCAGGTCCCATGAGAGCAGCAAACGAAAGTCACTCTTTATTGTGCATAACAAACAGCAAGTTTGCAAACTCCTTTGCCGCGATCAGCTGTTTCACCAAGAAACTGACAGGTAGAAATTTAGTGGAAGCTGGCAGAGGCTCAGCCCAAAGCCCGAAGTAAAACCTGCAATTTAGGAGTTTTAAACACCTTCATTATCTGAAACAACAGCTCTGTGCTTATTTTATCTAAATGTATGTGTTGTCAATGTGATGAGTAACAGATATAGAGATGTTCACTGTTTTACCTGAAGCAGCTGCACTAAAATTTGTTATATTTTCTGTACATACGTGACTGTATTTCCATATTTGTCAGACAACAAATGTTATTCATCACATTATGAGCGGTGAGAATGTACCGGTGCAGAAGAAAATACTTCCAAAAATAGAGCAAACACTTAACATCTGGCCTATAATGTGGTGAGATGTTGTTGCTCACTGCCCTTCCTTTCATTGCAACATTTGACAACTCTTAGGTTAAATGTCAAGAATTGATCATGCCATATAACTGAAATCTCAGAGCATGATAAGAAACAACTAATTTGCAACTCTGATTAATACATCCAAAATAATCAAACCAAAACCTGACCCAATATCACACATTGGTGAAGAAACGCCAACATCTGCTTTCAAAAGACAGGCCGAGTAGTTTCACCGCAGCAAAACAACCCTCTCATAGGAGCAACAGCATATTCATTTCATGGGCTCCTGTCAAAATTAGCCCTAACAATCAGGGCACCAGGGACATTAACACTGTGCTGAAGATGGAATGAGCAAGTCCCATCAATCACTCACGACAGCGGGCAGAACTCTGGCACTGTGATGGATGACGGTGGTGAATTGAGACAGAGAGGAATGTACCATACATCCAGTTTGTCACTAAGTTTACAGTGCTACACATCAATGCTCACATCACTTCATGATCGGTGCCTACAAAGACCATAAAGAACAACGGAGCATTGCACGATCACATGTCGAAGATGAATTCGTCCTATCATCCCATCGCATCTCCAACATACCACAACTTCACAATTTCATAAAGTGCAAACACGTGCACACGCACGAGCTGGACAGATGCGAGGGGAATGCCAAGATGAGAAAATGATATCGTAAATTGTCTATTTTAAAATCCAACACTTAAATGTGATGGAAAATAAACAGAAAACAACTTTTCTTTGTAATGCCACAGGATACACGCGGAGCTGCACAGCTGCAGTCGCACAAGGACAGCAAAACATCCAGAGGTTTGCAAGAGAAGACGCAGTCAACATTGTCAAAATTACCAGGTGGTGATAATTGCAATGAGGGACAAAAATAGTTTTGTTTAAGCAGGATGCTGTCACTGAAAGCAGCTGTGGAGAAAACAAGTCAGAGACAGACATCCTGGGCTGCCCTGTCGCCACCAGCCCAATAAACTGACCACAATGTTCTACACGCTGTCGTACACGCTCTTAAAGTCTTCACTCTCCAGCGCAATAGTGCCACCAGAACTTCAGTCAGTCTTCAATTTCAGTCACTCTATCTTCTGGAGTGTCTGTGTTTTTCTGTTACGTGTGTACCTAATTACTGAGGTATGGTAGTTTCTCAAAATATAGGTGGGGACCAAAAGGACCAATTTTTCACAGATGTCACAAAATTTCATAATCAGCCACAGCCCCAAGCTAGGAAACTAAAGTCCATTCCACTGGAAAGTTATTTAAAAGGGTAAAAATAAATAAATAAAATAAATACAGGCGACAAAACTCTGCAGCACATCGGTGTCATACTTTCTTATAAAAGACTGAGACTACAAACAAATTTGTGCATGAATAGAAAAAGAAGTGGTGGAAGCACCCCGATGTAGACTGTACGTTAATATCATGTAAAGACATGATCATCTTTAACCTCTGCTGACCCACTGATTCTCAAGATGCAGCATGGAGGATCAGACAGTGACTGACCTTTAAAATATGGAGCAGAACTAAAGATGAAGGCACTCGGTGAGTGAGCGATGAATAAAGATTATGCTTTCACATTAATGGTTAATAATAATGAGTGTGGCATACGGTATGTATGGAGTACCCACTGAAATGATGTTGTCAAACTGATGGTTTGGTTTATTGTTTTTGAGTTTTTTGAGAGACCAGAACTCATAGTAAGTATGCAAATGGTCAAACATAAGCTATGTCAAAACTGGTACAACCCTGATTGTTACCATACAAGGTAAATTTATGGACGCCTTATCAAATTTGTAGATAAAAACACCACATGGCTGCTTATACTACGTTGATGTGTTTGGAAAATATCAATGGTGCAACTGTAGTTGTTATGTGAGCCCGTAAAGCCCTTCGTTTTTGGGCTGTATACTTGACTTAACACGAAGCCTACAGCGAAAAGCAACACACAAAAATGCATCATTTTTGCTCAAACCAGTGATGCATGTGACTATTCTGACATTATTTTGACCTTGAGGCTTTGACAAGCAAAACGTTTATTTTTAAAAGGGTATACTGGAGGAGATGTGTTTAGGCCTGACTTTTACGTTTTTGCCCTGAAGAGGCCTGCAGACCATAAGCAACTCAAACTGTATAATTAAATTCAAATAAGACCTTATTCTTCATCCAAATAGAACCTTGGCGAGACAATCACAGCAGTGCTTTGATGGCTTATTGTTCAAACAGTAATTATGCCCTTAAAATATAGTATTCCTCTTTCACCAAGAAACCCAGCCCTGTCTTTATTCTTCAGCTACAGCTCAATTCAGTCTCTATGAAGAAATATAAAAGAATTTGATTACAAAATGCTACGTGATCTTGGAAAGAGAGAAAAAAGAAACGGACAAAACAAATTAAAAAACAATTCCATGAAGCTCAGTATTTAAAATTTTGAGTCTGAATAGTTTAATCAGTTTTAGCAGTAAACAATCAGTGAACTCGCTTACTTACTGATCTAGTTTGATGCTTGGTTACAGCTTGACCTGCAGTGCGTTTGGCACATGTGTGTTTCAGTCTGTTTCAGTCAGGGTTGTCTGTCTGTCTCTCTGTCTGTCTGTCTGTCTGTCTGTCTGTCTGTCTGTCTGTCTATCAAGGTTAGTCTTCTCTCTAACAGCATATATTCATTTACTTTGCTTTGCCCAACTTTATTTTGGTATGGACTGCCACCTGCTGGCTATTTATGTGGAGTAAAAGTACAACTCAGAATTTTATTTTTAATTCTTATCAAAATCTCAATGTTTCTGAAAGACCAAACAAAAACATTGTTCCTTTCTGGATTTTTATGGAAAATGGGTATCAAGTGTTCTATGACATCTAGCATATTCTCATTTGTTGTAATGGTGTCACCATGACATCGTGTATGAGGACAGAATCCGTTACTGATTTTGAGCATTATAAAGCTTAGATAAGGTGTTGAAATAAGCAGATAGAGAACCCAGAGAAACAGGGGCAGTTTTCGACATTTTCAGGAACGTCAAGGAAAAACCAAGGATTAACATGTCTGCAGAATGATTTTTAATTAATCAATTTCTAGCCTAGTCCAACCAGTCCCAGTTTGGAAGTCATATTTTTAGTTCATCTTTAAGTGGAGGAGTCACTTCTTTACCTCTTAAACTCTGATGTATATGCCAGTGGACTTCGTAAAGTTTTGTTTTCAATTCAAGTGAAATACCCATACCATCAAAGATGCCAAAACAATCAGAAAGCATTCTGAGAAAATCTGTAGAAAAAAGATACCAAACACATTGAGAATTAAGACAAATTAAAGAGAAATTGAAAATGCTAGGACTGATAACACTTTTCATGCCTTATCGACAGTACTCCGTTTTCAATGGATTACTAATTTGAAAAGGCTTCAAATTCCAAATTAAAACTGGCTTACCTTAAAGTTAATTACCAACTAATTTACCTGTCTTTAAGATGTAAAAGAGTGAAATGTACAGATGAACGAATGACGGTCCATTTGGCGCATGCGCGGTGGGTCCGATTTAACGCGATCTCCCGAAAGTCTCGCGTTATTTACAGCAGTGTCGAGGCGAATTGCCAAAGAAAAACAGCGACTGGAGCGACGACAAGGGAACTAGCGGCCCTCAGGCTGAGCTGATTTGGATTTCGGGCGAAAGAAGCGTCGATTGACAAAATGACCAGTGGGTATCGACATATATTTGGACTGTAAGGCATTTATGTACGTCTGGTGTGCCCGTTTAAACTGCATGTAAATTGTGGTCGTCGTTTTTTGCTACACGTTAGTCTGTTTTTGGTTCCGTCTATTTGCTGAAACCGACGCACTCCGTAGCTTGTATCCGTGTGGATGTATTTTTGGTCTATCAGTGACGCGGTTGCGTCATGTTTAAAAGCTAAATATACGCGTTGTTTGTGTACAGTGTCGCTATTTACACCAGCTGTGTCGAAATGTCGAGAATTGGTCAGCGTCGTTCAGCAGTTAGTCACAGACTTGGCCTTCCTTAGACGGAAGTCATCGATGGCATAGACCGAGTGTTCTGGTCTGGAAGCCGTTTGAGTTGGCTAGATGTGAAAATGCCTTCCAGTTGTGTTTGTTGTTGTTGTTGTGTGTGTTTAGAATCTGCCTCAGTCTTGTTTGTTTTTCAAAGTCAATTCTGCTGGTACGCCAAAAGAGAGCTGTGGACGCTCTGCTGCCCCCTGTGCTGCTTCTTTGGCTCTGTGCTCCGGAGCGCCTCTGCCACGTCGGCTGCTGTTGTTGCATTTTGCACCATTCCATTGTCACACAAATAATATCTTCGAATCCTATCAAAAGATCGCATATCATACGGTTCTAGACACACACAAAAGCTCAATAATGCCATGAATTCCTACTATCTGTTTGTCATAACCGAATCTGTAGATGTAACGATGTATTTTACGATGATGAATTTTCTCTCTTGAGATGTTGCTGGTTAATGTACTGTTTGTGGAGTTACCGGTGGAATCAGCTGTCTGTCTCCTACCTGACCTGCAGGAGGAAATCAACGTGAGCTTGCACGCCAGAAGAATGCCAAAAAGGCTACTGAAGTCACCAAAGGGAAAAGAAACGAAGATGGGCTTTCTGCTGCTGCCCGTAAGCAGAGGTAGGCTCGGGATTCAAACAGCTTCCTGCAATCTCTGCTGTTCATTTTCAACATTGTTGTACTGCGGCCATAGTGCACCAAAAGGGGTCACAAATTTATTTTAATATCTGGTATGTGGACTGTTATTGTTAGTAAGCCTCGTTATGTGTATAGCGGGAAGCTGTGTAAATCCAACTTGCTACACAACAACAGAATCTTATATTACAACAGATATTCTAGGCACATTAATGCTATGCAATGTGGCATTAGTCCTATTAAACAGTGTTCAGTATTGAAATGTTCTGATTGTCTTTATGTTTTTCTCTAGGGATGCAGAGATAATGCAACAGAAGCAGAAAAAGGCAGATGAAGGAGGGAAGGGAAGCACAAAGTCCAAATAATGAAGCTGATGATGAGTCTGCCTCCGTGCTTCTAGAACATCCTGTGTTCAGCATTCTTCCTGATATTAATGAGAATGGATCTGTCATTTCTGTCTAGACCCAAGAATCTAGGATCCTACATTTTCCCTATGGCAAATGACTCGGCTTGTTGGAATTATTTTACTCGGTGAAATTAAGTCTGACCAAGGTAGCGGTTCTCCAACTTCGACGCTGCATGTCTCTTTCTAAAGGAGCAGCAGGAGATGAACGAACAATTCTTAGCAGAATTCATTGGTGTAACAGTTATGTATTTTTGTATAAAAATGTCCCTGCTGGTTCCGAATAAAGTATCTTTTTAGTTCACGCTCGCTTTTGTTATTTTGCGTTCTGTGTCAGCTGAACTTTTCTTGTGAAAGTAGGCACACTGACAAGCGGCTATATAATGTAACTGTAGGAGCAGAAGGGGGACAACTTATTGTAAAAGAGGGCAGAGGAGAAACGTAACAAAATAAACTCATTGCCCTTATATGAGTGTAGTGATTACTCCAGAGTTTCTCAAATGTCCATAGCACTGCATATATTACTGCGTTCCTCATTTTACACACTTCTAAAATTAGGTGGTGAATCAGTTGTAGTTAGTGTATGATCTGTATGGTAAAGTATGTGTTTGTGTGTATATGTATGTATACACTTTACCATACAGATATTACTTGACAGTCATTGCAAAAAGGATTGTGACATCTGGAAAGAATTACTGGCAATTTAAAATAGTTTTTCCCTGCAAAATTACATACGGCTACCATGCTCTGTACAATACGAATAACACCTCATGAAGAATACTTATTTGTGTAGAGATGCCACATTCCCATTGAAACAGCAAAGAATTCAAAGACTGTTAGTACTGTATTGTCTGAGCCACTGTATTCGGTGCAAGAGTCCACGTATTGACGGTATTTTCTCTAGGAAATAGATTCAGCCCAAAAGCAAGAAAGAACGTTGCCTGCACAGCCGGTTTTCATCAGAGCTTTCAGATGCAGAATTGGCCGTTGGCATGGCAACAAAACTGCATCATGTAGACATGCGATAACCCTTTAATAATCCCATGCTGGAAATGTTGGCGCAACAGCAGCAAAAACAGCACTTGACCCACATCCCAAGCTATAATGAAATAAAAGCATAAACTGGATATAAAATTTTACAGCAAGCTATGAATAAAAGATAAGGAAGAAAAAGATAAGGCCCAATTTATGATTTTTTTCTCCTTAAGCTCGTTTTGAAAAGTGACATAAATTAGGCTGGTATTCAGATTTAGGAGTCTTGTCCAACCCTCTTGCAGGTTATTAACGCTGTGATATATTTATGACCACTAGGTGGAAGTATACACCGTGCTATTAAAACCTGAATTTTGAATGATTTGTCCTGTGCACTTAACTGTGAAATGTACCTCTTTAAGTCAATTACAAGCACAGTCCAATCAGACAGAGATGTGTTATAGACCTTTAGATAGATTACAGAGCTTTGTTTGTTATTAATACATAGTAAAAAAAATTAATAAATACCCCAAATGATATCAAAGAATATTTAATCCTCAAGACTTGTGACATACTGTACAATCTGATAGGATAATGATTTATGTACATAGCTATTGAAGTGCAGAAAAAATGCAGAATTCTGCTCTTAAATCAAATTTTAGGCATTGTGACTTGTACCAGTGGAGAAGCACACGCAGGGGTGTAGCTAATTATTATAATTAATGATGGCTCATTTAGTTGGACAAGCTAAATTGGCACGCACAACACCAGATCTCCTGTGCAGAAACACCTGAGTGGAGTCCAGTCATTAGTTACGTTATTAGTCACGTGTTGGACAAGACAGAATATCCACGTAGAGGCTCACAAGCTTTACGATGATATGAGTGAGTCTTGAATGAATTGTTTATTGTCATATAAATACATGTAAACCTGCTGTAATGTTTGTCTAATACAGACCAAGAGAAGAGCTCGGTGACAACAAAAACTACAAAAAGCAAAGGAAGGCAGTAGTCAGCTAATCTAGTGAAATTTGCACAAATTTACACTCTGTTTGCTACATTTGCCGAGTTATGGGCTTATTCAGTAGAATGCTATGTTGTTGCAGATCCACTAAGAGAGTTATTTGATGTATAAAGAAGGTCTATGCGATCACACATTATTTGGCCGGTGTTCATGTGGGCGATTGTAAATGTATTGCTAATGTAAATTTGGGCAGTTTGAATAGCCTACATTCAATATTGGCTAAATGGTGACAAAATGGCTCTGACGAGGGTTTTTTTTTATGGGAACAGCTGGCTGTTACAGCTGGAAATGGGGTTGATGAGAGAGGCAAAGACTCGACTACACGGTTAATGTGCGGGCTATAAAATTAAAAAAATCAGCTAAAGGAGGATGAAAGCTCCTTAGAGCTGCAGTGTTGGGCAGTAATTCCCTGTGGGAATTATGAGCGTTAATATTATAAATAGTCGTTTGATTCAAATCTAATGTCAAAATAATGCGCATTTGACTCACGGTATGCAGGCTTTAACTGGACTAACCAGCTACAAGTCGTCCATCTGTGAGGTAAATTTAACAAAGAGGGTCAGGAGCAGATGGGACAGATTCTGTCTCAATTTGATAAACAAAACCTCAGGCTTCAAGCAGTTTCTGTCCAAAATACATCAATTCACAGCAAACAACATCCTGTTCAGACTTGCTGCCAACTAATTTGAAGGTCAGGAGCCGACAAGGCAACAATAAGGCTGCACTTCAGAGCCCCCAAGTATAAGTGTCTATAATGTCTGTAATGTTTACACTCGCTGTCAAAAAACAGCTTTCAAAGTCATACCGACTGTCATTGTCACTGGCAGACTGGATGTTTACTGAAAGTGTAGTGTTCTTCCCCAGACGGTGACTCTTCAAGCAAAGACTGACGGCAAGACAATGGTTCCTGGTTACTCAGTTAGACAAAGTGCACAGACTGGAACCGAGCCATCCCTGTACATTCTCACATCACATTGTTGCCATTATTGTACTTTCTCCAGTGCCAAAGCATCACTCAGTGCCAGCTGTGAACAGATTTATCTTACCCTGATGTGATCCTGACTCAGAGCAGACCATGTGACAAAAAAAAAGTGTGATTATTATGTTAATTGAGCGGTGATGAAAGTAGTTAAGGACAAGCAGTCCATGAACGTGCTGAGGATGAAGGTGAGCCTCATCTATTGAGGTAAATAGGAAAAAATCACTCAACATTTTACTTATTTATGGTATGACTGCACTATGAATTATGCATGTTAGAATATGGCTCGTTCAGATGCAGTAGGGATCTATAAGTGGTTGAAAAGTCATTTTTTACAGTACGAAGAATACAATGTCTCAACATTAAAACTGTTGGAGAGATTTACGAGCAGTGCTGTAAGGAAAAAAAAGTGTCATTATAGCATAACACGCTTCTATTTTGGGATATGTTTAGCTTTTATTGCGGTGTACATAACTTCTATCTTTTATTATCTACTTTTGTAGCAGCCCAGGGCGCCATAATGTCCATTGGAAGGCCTGGGGACCTGCTTAATGAATGCCAGATGGAAATGAAAACCATGAAATTTTGTGAAATTACTGGAATATCACACAATGTAACAGCTTAAATGCCTGAAAAGTCGAAAAATACGTGTAAAAATGTTACTTGTTCTAATTAACTTATTGTTACTTCATTTCACAAGTAAATATGGAGCCCAGATAATTAGATTTTATACTGTTCTGGCTTATGTAAAGACATTTCAGCACAGTATTAGAGTAAAAGTTTCCCCGTCATATGTGGCACCTTGTGGTTATCATCAGACGAGTTAAGTTTGTCATTTGACAAAGATCAAAACTGTATCTAATATTTATGATGAGAGGTGAAGTGATACAGTGTATGACACGGGAGGGCAGTTTTAAATTGATATGGAGGCTCTGCCAGTTCCTCCCATTAACTGCGAAGAGTAAATCTGGTTTTCAATTTCACCATCAGCGAACCATTGCCATGAAATATGCCATGCAATCAGAATTGAAATGGTGGCTGACTGTAATTGTTTTCAAGACTGATGCAAACAAAAGACACGTTTCACAGCACAGTGATTTGTTAATAATGAATACCAAATTACCATCTTTGCTCTCCATCAAATGGGTAGTGACAGAGGATGAGACACTGGTGTAGAGAGTAAATGGAATCTGCCACATGGCGCTAACAGCAGCGGGGAGAATACGGCGACATTCAGCAGGTTTAAGACGGGCTAATGAATTCTTCAAGTGGCAGCTGTAGAGAGATAGAGGAGACAAAAACAGTCAGAACAAAGAAGACACCAGGAAGGCTTCCTCTTGTGTTTTGTCTCTCATCCCATGATGCAATTTTCATGAAAAAAAACAACAACAGTGGTGCGGTGAATAGACTGCAAATGCACAGACACGGTCATCAGTGGTGCATAATCACTCTGCACATATTATTCTGCATCCATTATGGCCTCTATCCGTACAGTAAGTGCACTCTGAAGCCCTTTATTCCTGCTGGCAGCTGATCTCTGTCACTGCAGGGCCGCCTAGACATCAATAATATGGGATGCAATCAGAATGTCTGAGCACGGTTTTCAGCTCTGGACTTTGTTCCTGCAGCAACAGGACTGACTGAAGACTGAGTAGATGTGGAAAGTCAGGGAAATTGACCTCCAACGGCCTCTTTCACACAGATAAAGACAGAGACGTTGTCAGGGAAGATACGATTTTAATGTTTTTAGGAGGTTCACTCCTGGGCGAGCATTAGGATCTATTTAAAAAGATAAGATAACCTTTATTGATCCGACACTGAGGAAACTCACACGCTCAGAAAAAGAGGTGAGAGGAGTGATAATTAGGCTACAGACCAAATAATATATAAGAATAAAAAGTATAGAATATAACAGCTCTTATTTGAATACCATGTGGGAACATGTGGGAAGCATATTGACAATATGCACAGATACTCCAGCTGAATAAATGTTGATTCTGAGGTTTGTGTCCTATTTTTCTATTAGTGAGATCCTCAATGCCTGGGTAAGATGACTATAACCTGCAGGAGGAAGTCAAGACGTCGAACCCTCGCTCCCCAGGTAACATCTTTCATCTTATTCTCTAGATGTGAGAGAGGTTTAACATGCACTAAATAAATGAAAGCAATCCCCCCCAAAAAATCTGATATCCGAAATACCATCCAACGGGTTCAGCAAATCATTCGTGGCGGCGATTTACAAAATCGAATCCAATCACACGTGCGTGTTTCAAAACCATGTATTTTATTCATTTATTTAAAAAATTAAAATAAAGTGCTTTTTATATACAGTATAATAAAAACAACAGTCACAATCTCAATGATACAAAAAATACAGTTTACAACATTATTTGTACACATCAAATAAAAAAATTCATGCAGGCAAGACCACATTTGTCTACTAGTTCTTCAGTCAACTAAGCTTATGGTGTTCAGTATGCTGAGGCAAAGCTGCTGCTGTGTCTCATGGCAGAGTCAATATGGTGGATTATACTGTAATACTACACAGAGCAGCGCAGATGATTATTCGTTTTGATTATTTCCTCCTAGCATGACTGGTGAAAATCCTAAAAAGATGTTGCGACAGATTGCCTGCCTTAGCCATTTTCCTCTTTTAGGAGATATGACATACTTGGCTACATTCATGACGAGTACAGTATGTTGCAATCCTGGGAGCCGCTCAAAAACCTACGAATCGTTCCTGTATTTGCTTTCTCATCAAAAAGCACGTCATCAATAAATACACGCCTCAAGCAACGCCGTGACGACCTCTTGGCTTTGCTAACATTCAAAGGGTTTGGCAGCCATAGTTGATCCTCTGTGTCATTCAGGAGATTTGAGCAGCTCCCAGTTTTAGTTCCGTGGTGGTCTGTGTGGATCCATTTGTGCCGACCCGCGCCGCGTGGTGTTGTGGTGCAGTTTAAGTGTGCCCATGGAGGGGCTACAATCAAGCCACTCGCCACGTGTGTGTTGTTGAGGTCACTGTTGGATGATGCACAATATGGCTAAAGGCAGAACAACTTTATATCTAAAGGCATTTTGAAAATGTGTTGCAAGATATCTATCAAGCATCTCAAAGTAGACATCATGTGGCGTGGAAATCCTGTTTTCCTCCGCTCGGCACTCCTCTCTGCATCCGTCTGACGTTTAAGACACGGTACCCTTCTGTAATGTTTAAGACTGAGAGCGTTTGTGATGCATTTGTTCATTTGGTTAAGCGTCAGCTCGGTAAACATCCATCCATCCATCCATCCATTCTCTATAAGCGACTGTCACACACATTCACACCTATGGGCAATTTAGAGTTTCTGGACCTGCAAGTCCTTGGACAGTGAGGGGAACATCTGGAGGAAATCCACAGGGACACGGGGAGAACATGCAAACTCCAGAGAATGTGGATTATCGTAATTGGTTACGCATATTAATCAGAACGCGGGAGCTTTTAGACGTAATAATCAATAAACCGCCGTCCGACCCCGCCATTAACCCGACAAGATTAATCCAATATAAAATGAAAGGCAATGCGGGTACCGCTCACCGATGCCTGCCTTGACATGCTTGATAAATGCAGCCTAGGTGTTAAACTGACAAAAAGGTGAAGTATTTTGTGCAAGAATCGAAATGTATGCTGAAGTAGGCAGTATAGCACTATGGAAAAAAAAAGATCAGCAGTGTTCACTCTCTAGGTTCAAAACTATCTCTACGACACATCTTGCACAAGGTCCCTTAAAAACACACAATATTAAGTACAGATACTGTATATACACAACTGAAACAAAGGCAAAATCAAAACACTGACCACTGTTGCGCAGTATGCTGTGCAATTACTTTGTCAAATTTAGAGCAGTTACATCGCATTTTGTCATCTCAGTGTTCCATGTAGCAAAAGAATGGGTTTCTGTAGGATATCGGGATATATACTGTGGGCTAACTTCATCAATACAGTGAACTGGTGGTGCATTCTAAGAAAAGTGGTGCCATACTGTCGCTATGGTGTACTGATTTATACAATACTATAAGTTGACTACATCTTTGGGAAAATCTGCTTTTAAGTCTCAAAGTCTAAGCAATGTGGTTGCAATAGAGTTCGCAATGGCTGCACTGGTCCCTGTGATAGCATATTAATATCGTTATTATTATTATTATTACTTACTATTATTATTGTTGTTGCGGTTGATACTAGCAGCCAAACCTTGTTTGTCAGTAGTTGGTTTTCTTAGAATACTATATGAATTTCACTGAAATGTGCAAACCTGTGACACCCTGAACACTTGTGCTTTCACATTGACAAAGCCTGGACATACGCCTGAATGCTGCGGATTCACGCACTGTACCGAAGAAATGCAAGAAATGTGTGTACTGAGTCACAGCACAACTACCACAGTACAAACTGTGGACAAGAAACTCCG
>OMNV01013175.1:37117-48314 GCA_900303265.1 Brotula barbata
TCGTCCACCTGAACAAACAAAAAGGAGGAGGGAGCGGAATGAGGGATGGTAGAAACGTGCAGGCGATCGAGATAAATAAACACGTTGCTCGGTGTTACGCTGTTACAGCCTCATTCTCATATTTTGGCCGGAACAAAGAAAAAGGGGTGCTTGATTGGTGTCACCGAGCGAGCCCTCCCACCTCCTGTTACCTAACTGTAATCTGAGTTCGGCAGTACTCCTCGCTGTGGGAGTACACAGGGGAGTGCGTTGAGACGTGACACACTAATCCAACAGAAAAATAGGTGTATACATTAATAGCTCGGGATGTCAGCCTGCAGCGATTCGCACCTCCGAGGTATCCTTTCCTCACTCACGGCAAATTCATGAGTGGAAGCAGCCAGCCTCCGGTTTCCTACAAACATTTGCACAATATGAAACGGATGCTTGTTGCCGCAGCGAGGCACATAAACGTCCTCGGCGAAGTCGCCTCTTTCGGTTCCTGCAGGAAACAAAATTGCCGCGCATAATCGCTCTCAGCGTCGATCTGTTAACGTTGTTCACGCGTTTGCCCCTCGAGCGAAGAATGAACCACCTGCAAGACTACTGTACTCCAAAGGAGCTCCACGTGAAAGGATGTCAGTCAGGAGAAGGGGGCTGCTGCATTCCAGAGAAATAAAGGAGCTTTACAGAGCAGCCAGACCCATTCTTCTGTCTCTATTGCAGAGTTCGTCTGCAGCAAGTTGCCACTCTGGGGGCCTTTCTGTCAATAATTTCCATATATAGAGCCCAGGAGGTGCTCGGCTAGCTGTGAGAGGTGTTGCAGAACTGGGCGCCAAAGCCTAGCAGGACTAAGTCATTAAGCTGTCACTTAAGATTACACGCTGTCCCCGCGATTACCCACATTACTGCCTCCACGAACAAGAAACATCAGTCAGGGAGGGATGCCGCGGGTACAGATATCGGGCTGTTCATCGCCATTTAATTGATCTGATGACAGGTGAAGAAGGATAAGGTCTGGCGCTCATTAATCGGGGCGATCGACTCGACTAAACTTGTGGAGGAGGCGATGAAGTGAACGCGGCTGAAATGACGGACGCGAATAGAACACGTTCGCGTTTGCATATTTGTCTGAAACAAACCGGGCCCAACGGCGGAGAGGACAAAGCTTTTTGTATCGCTGCGAAGCACCCTTGAATACTAATAATGCCTGCGAAGCCCGAAGAAAGGCGAGGAGCTGGAGGGATGGACGCGTACGGCTGACATTGTGGGGGAGACGGAAGGAGAGGGGGAGATGACATTGCAGAGAAAAGCGAGGGAGGAGGGAGAGGCGGTGAGGAGGATGATTCAGAGAAGGAGAAACCAAATGTGTTGAAAACATGTTTGGATGCCTGAAAAGTCAAATACCAGGGCCGTGGCATATTTACACGGCACGACAGGCGGTTAAATGTCACGGCGCCGTGACGTGGGAACATTCTCCCTCGTTTTGGGAGTAATTGTGCTGGGATTAAGCAGAGGAAGCCCGGGCTCCTCGCCGCCCGTTGCCTTTTGCGTGGCTGTCATGGGCTCTGACCCCGCCCCAACCCCCAGGTGTCTTACCTTACACACGCGAGCGATCCTCGACACAATGGTGTTGTCAAAGAAGTCAAATTCCTTTCCCGCCTCACTGAAGAAAAAGTAAATCTTGTCGTCGTCGCCCACGGGGTTTCCCACCGGCTGACTCTCCTCGATGTAAGCCGAGCCAACGAAGACCGGATCTGTCAAAACCGCAAAAGTACTTGGTTAAAAGAAATCCAGAAAAAACCAAAATCACTCACTCATCATTCAAGCAACGGAGCAATTTCATCAATAAACCAACATTTTTTTCAGAATGTATGTCATTAATTTAAATATGAGTCGGGCTCGGACTGAGGCCTGTGTCATCCGATCCTCGGGGTGCAGGGGAAACAGCATCCACTGTGTAATTGTAGTCAGATGTCTCATCAGGAGCACTCTGCATGAATTACCCACAGATCAAACGACAAGAGAGCTCTTAATTGTGCGCAAAGTGCAGCCCGCTCCATGTAAAACCAGTGCCAGCCAGTCGAGGCGGTTTTGATGTGCATGTGTGAGGACCGATAGGACGCATCTCCTGCAATCTACCAGAGCTTGTCTTTGCTTTCAGTCGGCGCGCATTAGCCGCCGTGCCTCGCTAATGATTGCTACTTTTCGGAGCTTATCTGCTCTGCCGGGTACATAATGAAAGATGAGTGGGGAGAAAGAGACTTCGCCATCTGACGGCATTTACCTTGCAGCCATTTTAAAGAGTTCTCTGTCTTTAGAGCGGTCCCCTGACCCAAACTCTTGTAAATGACTGGCTCGTTCCCTTGGAAATTGCTGACTGTGCCAGTGTACAGTTCGCCGTCTGAAAGAAAAACAGAAATGAGATAAATTCCGTTCCCGATGAAATGTATGAAACTATACGCGGGGGCTTATTCATTTATTTTTAACTACAGTAAATGGATTCTCAGTGAGGAAACGGGCAAATCCTTCCTCAATTATTTTCTAATTGGCTGTTAAATCATTTCATTGCAAAGCGTTTCTCTTGATTGTCCAGTAATTCATCAGAAGGACCGAGACAGCCAAAAAAAAAATAATGTCACCACGCAAACGATGACTCACTAAAGACTCTAAAGTTGCGTCTGACACAAACACAGCTGGGAAAATGACAGAACCCGTTTAAAAGCCTTTCGCCTTTTCCCAAAAGGAAGACAACACTGGGAAATAATAATCTCATCTCTAAAAATGTTTAATTAAAATGTCAAGGAAAGCGGAGCGGCTTCGTACGTACCAACTATGATGGCGGTGGATTTGTACTCGGGATTGAAGGGGCACCGGCTACGCCCATCCTCCATCACGACCTCGCCCATGTCATCCCTCTCCAGCGAGAACGTTGACGTGTTCTGGAGACGGACACAAACGGCAAAATGTCCCTCAGGCGCGGTCCAATTACATTTCATTTACAGTAAGAACACAGTGAAGAAGAAAGTCAGCCCAGTGACCTTCAACTAATTCTCTCCTCCTCCTCCTCCTCCTCCTCCTCATTCAACATGATGCAATGAAACCGTATAGAGGGCAGGGAGACTTCTGGGAAATTTGCACACTCAATCAATATGTCACATTTCGATTGGCTCTGAAATCATCAGTGTGTGTAAGTAAACAGGCTAACATGGGAGGGATGGGTTAAAATATCATTTTAAACTCTTCACCACAGTTTTACTTTATTTTCCAAAGATAACAAAGTGGAAAAGTGTATAAAATGATACCCAAAACATCTGGAATAAGGAAAGTTTTAAGGCAAATAAAAGATTCCATAGCTTAAAAAAGATTAGTGCCCTTAAATGTGAAGTTATTGGATTGAAAATAAATATGTTAAAATATTGATAACCCAGTAATAAGATTTAAAACTTCTCTAGAAATTATGAGCCTTTTCTTGGTGGAATACTCCATTTTTAATGAGTTACTTTTGCCTTAAAGTGTACTCAGCTGCCCCTTAATGTTCCAGTGCTTAAGGGGTTAACAGTGAGGGGAGGAATTCATTGACGTGATTTCTCTGTCTCTATCTGAAACGACTGTGAGTGGAGGAAAATCTGTTTCCCCCCACAAGCCCAACATGTTTACAGAAGACGTCAGCAGAGTGAAGCCTCGCTTATAAACGTCAGCCGACGGACGCTGGAGGCTTTTTCCACTGCGGCATTCTCTCCACCAACAGGGGGCGGTAAAGAGAGAAAAACCCCTGTAAGAGCTACGAGCGAGAAGAATGCGCATAAGAAAAGGAGATGAAACCGGTTTGAGGTGACTGATGGTCTTCGTAATCCTTCAAAAGTGAGTCATACAGATCTTTGTATACTGCCCCGAATCACAAAGTCTGAGAGCCGCCCGACCTGCTGACTCACGCTGGAACTTCACCAACGTCAAGGAACGATTCCGTTTGTTTGTTGTCGTAGAACAAACTTGACTGGCGACATTTTGTCTTGGAATGAATCATCTTGAAATAGCGGGAAAAATCTGCAGTACTCGGATGTTATAACAGGTCATGACTGGACATCGAAGTGTCCTTGAAAAGCTTCCCACACTTTGCTCTTCGTCGTCAGGGCTCCATTTAATTCCCCTCTGTCACTTTAATAGTTTTGTATCTCCTTGGCTTCAGCACACGGTTATATTGTCCGTAAAACCCTTGACTGTTTATAGAGGAGCTATAAAAATAAAAGCTTTATTAATGTTTATGTTGTGCATCTTCGGAGCGCGTGCAGTCTGTAGGAATGCTCCGCTTTACACACACACCCCGTTCTGGAGTCTGTCAACGCGACGGGTGCAGATCGCAGACCAACTGGGCTGAGAGATGTTTGGAATCCCAGTTCAAGACCTAAAGTCCTGCCAAGTCCCTCTTACTCTGAGACGTCCCGTGTTATTCTTCGGCCGTGACGTCAAAGGGGAGAGTTTAATGCCCTGCTTTACAATCTGAGCTGTCTCCCTACGTGATTGCTGCCTATTACTGTAATCAATGTCATCTTCCTGGCAGTCAGCGCCACGACAAATGTTCTCCTCGTTTAGATAAACACACAAGTACTCCCCGTAGCGTTTATTTCCCAAGTCCACGTTGACTTGTCGGGTTTGAGTTTGACTGTGGGAGTCGTCGAAGCTCGGACATCGGATTCACCGAGACGAGAAACGATCCCTAATGATCAAAACGAGTTGCTGGGAAGAGGAGAAAAATCCACTCTTGGAAGGTAATAAGAGGAGGAGTGAGAAGTCATCACTTACTATGTAGGCGCAGATGGGGCTGAAGGCGTAGGTGCCGCACACATAAAGATGAGTGCTATTCAGACGCAGGAGGATTTTGATGTAATTGAAGCAATCAGTCTAGATGGAGAAAAAAGGGAGAAGGGGGTGAAAACCTCCACAACTGTAAGTAAGACCTTGAAAGCGGCGTACATTGTCCTAAAGGAAAAATACAGCTGATTCACAACAAACAAAAAAAAAACCCAAAACAGAAACGTGCTCTCATTTCGTAAACGCTGTTGGGAAAATTTCCGAGCATCGCGCAACAGTCGCCTGGTGAGCGTTCTGTGATACACAGATCGTAGTTGCACGCAGCAGTACACAGATTACAGAGGCTTGTCACCCAGGGATACAACAGCTGGCATGACAACAAGGTAACAGACAGCCAGGCAGAGAGAAGCGGCGCACACAAAAAGAGCAATTCTCAAGAGAGTCTGCACACTTGATGCTTCTATTGGTACCTGCTGAAAAGGCTTGTCGACACTGAACTCTTCTGAGCCTCCTAAAACATTTATGAAGCCTTTCGAGTTGTCACAACACAACGCCGGTGGAGGAGGCGCAGCCAGCACGTCAGGACTTTGATTCTACTCCGACTGAGGTCGCGAATCTGCATTTTTTTTAATGTTACGTAATCTATGATCAGATCCTCTGCGCTCCCATCGCATGCTGTTCCTCGTAAGCAGCCGTGCATGCTCCGCCTGTTCATTCCTTCTTTCGGTTTAGTTTGCGTTTACGTTTGATGGCAGCACAGACAAAAATCTGAATTTAGCGTCACGTGAACGTGCTGAATCAGAGAGGGTGACGGCGTGTCATCATAGGATGAAGATGCTCTCTGTTTCCCGACGATCAACCCGTCATCACGGCCCGCATTTCCTCCTGTATTCATTGCTGCGTTGCAACGTCGCGATAATCGTGTTTCTTACCTCGAGGTTCTTCCCTTTGAAGCTGCACTCCTCCCTCTTTCCAGCAGGAGTGCCCCACGTCAGCTGAACACGAGAGAGAGAGAGAGAGAGAGAGAGAGAGAGAGAGAGAGAGAGAGACCCCACGTAAACGATGGAAATGACAGGAGGCCGTGCTGATTCCACAACATGTCAAACATCGCTATTTTGAAGTTTATATGACGTGAAGATCAGTGGAAAAACACTAAAACTGTCTACCACACAGAGTTTATTCAATAATTGGACTCTGCAGCTTTTGACTTAAACGCGCCGTAATGCTAGCTGCAGCCATTACGGCGCTGAGAGGATTTATTGTCTGGATTTCGGGCCTTGAATTACCTGCTCGCCCGCTTTTCTCACATTCACAACATTCAGATGAACTCGAGACTCAATCATTTTTGGCCGTTTGGCCGTGCTCACATTCTTCTGCAGCTTGGTCTTGCTGATGTCAGAGAGGCTGAGGGCGAAGAGTGCCTCCCTGGCTCCGACGTACAGCATATCGTCCTCCTGGCTGAGCAGCAGAGAGGTGTAATTGAAGACGCTGTCGACGGAGAATCTCTTGGCCGACCTCTCTCTCGCGTCTGGAAAAAGACACGGGAGATCGTTATCGAATAGCAGAACAGCGCAGAGAGGGACCGAGAGCTGGAACATATGGCGACGGACGCGGAGAGCACAAATCAATGTGTAAATACACAAACTTACAAAAAACTGAAACGCACATCGTTAGTAATCTTGCGTCCTTTTGTGTGAGTGGGCAGAGGTGCTGTGAATGGGACACCTTTAGAGACTCCCCGTGCCATCCCCTCTGTCTGTGCCACTCTCATCGCCCTGGAATTCAATACTTCTCTTTGTTTACTTGAAACAAAAGAGGCAAACGCACACTTCACATCGAAGTCCTTTTATGTATTTATCTTCTTTATTGTCCCATAGAGGACACAAACACAAATATCAGTATACGGCGTACAAAAACGACTAACGTTTGACCGCAATCACTGGATATATTGCCGCTTGTTGTTTTGGTCTGATCGCCGTGGTTTTTGGGAAAGTGGAGACGGTTTTTGGGAAATACACGGTAGGGAAGGATACACCGATTAGTTCCTGCGCACTTCTGTAAACGAAGGCCACGTTTTTCAGCTGCATTCCAAGGATCCTCCTAAATGGGACAGAGGAGACATCTCTCACCGTGTTTACTGACTCGCCTCATTTTGTGCTACACCGTGTGTATTTCCAGCGATAAGATAAATCTCTAATGTGTGCTGATTCCCTTCATCATAAGGGGGTGGGGGGAGGGGGAGATCCAGCAAAACCCGACGTAGTGTACAACATGAAAAACTCAGGTGTCATATCTGTATTTCTCGCTGGTGGTTCTGTCCCATTTGCAGAGCTGGCAGCACCAATTTAGCTCCGTGAAAACCTGTCACATGTATCTCAATGAGCCATATCAACACTGTGCCTCTTCTAACCACCGCAAATCTAAATCACTTCATTCTGCTGCCGGCCCAAAACCACTTAAAAGGCTCTCCTTAGCCGTGGGCTATAAGACAAATGAGTTTCTTTCCCCCATATGGCTCCGTCCTCGCCGTGTCAAATAGTTCACGTGACGGACTGCAGATTTCACGTGCGTTCCTCCTTTCATAACATTTCTCGTATCGCCAACCACAGAAAAACTCAGGATCCACCGCGGCGGCAGCACCGGTGGCTTTTAACCGCATTCCTCTATTAAAGTGAAGTTTCGAGAAGTCCCAATTGACTTTTACAGTTAGTTTTTCTGACTCTTGTCACTTTTCACTTTGACTTACTGTGTATTAAACCACATAAAATACACGTTTTAAAAACCACCAGAGTCCAGGGAGCCCAGGAAAGTGGTTTATTTGGGAACTTCAAGGGTTTTTGCCCATTGGGGGAGCAGTATTGGGCCAGTCTGTCATCTGGTCCGGTGGGTTTTGCTCCTTAATATCTTTAAATAAAAAGCCAATATTTATCCTCTCAACCATGAAACTAAATGCTGACCAAAGATACTGCATATACAGTACGTAGTCATATATGTGTTCATTTGTTTACCGCCTGCCCGGTGCAGTTTTTCACTATATCTGTAAATGTTTACCCACTATCTCCCCCATTCCAAACATATTAAACGCACTCGATGTGCTCCCGAGCCAAAATGTCGGGGTCATGGACTCCTTTTTGCTTGTCCAAATAAGATTACTGCCTCGTATCTGTGCTCGTAAGCTCTAATATTTGCTGCTGTTAAAGCATTTTACGCGCGTGCCCTCTGATGCTGAATTCAAATTTTGGGATCGTTAGGAAAAGACCCCCAGCAGCAAGTTTATCTGGTGCACTCCAGGTGGTGCGTTAGAGCATAATGCGAGCGGACTCCATAAACTGCCATAAATGTTTACAACCTACGATTTAAACTTTTCAATATGCTCACAAACAAATGGCTCATCTAACACTCAAGGCACTTTGGCAGACCATTATCTTCCCCTTGTGAGAGTAAAACACAGCTGCACGAGTCACATCGTGTCCAAAATCAAATCTTAGGCCATTTCCAGATCAACAGCCCTCATACTGTTTAGAGCATCGTGACATCTGGAGTCAATGAAGACACGTCCTGTCATTAGAATCACAGAGGATGCGGAGGAGGGGATGGAGCGCAAATAAAGGACTTCCTATTGTCATCCATAGGTCATTCACCGCAAAATACACTCAAGGTTTCATTCCCTTGTGACAAATGAAATGAATGTGGTTTTATTTCACAGCAAATTAGGTTAAATATCCTGAAATGGTTGAGAGAGTCCGGCTTAATTCAGGTTATAAAGAGCTATATGTGGTCCCTGCGGATCCTGCAGTTGGCAGACAAAAGAGTGCCATCCCTGCTCTCAATGGGGGGACATATCATAGCATGACTGTCATGGCTCCCCCGGGTTTTGGCTATTCACTGGAACCAAAAACAGCCTTCCCTCAGCATATTAAAACTCTCTGACATAAATCACAGTGACATCCTCTTAGACAGACAATGGAATAACGAGCAGCGGAGAGCAAACGCATGAAACTTTTACCGAGCGCAGTCCCAGGCTGCTTAGTGGGAGGGGGCTGCGAAGAACTGAGTGGGAGTTTTGGTAACCAGGAAGACTCAACTGGGATGCTGACCTATGTGGAAACACGCCGGAGACAGAAATGCTCTACTTAAGTGGTTAGAGATGACTTCTCGGTACTAGGGCCATTATGTAAAGGTCCCCCATGGACTTCACAGTCGGTGCTCCTCAACAAAACGTGGAATAAAACACGCCGCAACATCTGTCACATCAAAGGACGTCAATAAATAATATCGGGAATCTATTTTATTCGATCTGTTCCCATCACATCAACGTATTTGTATTGGAGGCCTTTGCAGAAATGCGTTAAACGGCGTCGAGCGCATTTTGGAACACTGGATTAAAAATTTGAGTAATAATAAAATATCGTTCAACAGTAATAATCTAATATAAAACAATCATAACAGTTTTCAATATTCGCATTGTGGCTTGATTATCGGGTAAACTGGGGTTATATGATGGCACCTCCACATACACGTCTGCCTACACACACTCTGTACATGTCAGAGTGTCACTCACACACTCACTGGCGTACTTGATCCACCAGGGCGCAACATAGGGCCTAAAACATAGACGGTCGCTGGCCTGCACCAGAACCCATTCAAATCTACTCAGGGCTTCACTCAACAGAGTAAACAAAGACGCCGGCATCGGCAGCGTCCGTCCTGTTGAGCAGTGAGGCCAAATTCTTGCTGAATCAGCATGACAATCAGCATTTTTCTGCTTGTCAATGTTGCTCCACGGCCGGCCAAACAAAAGTTGTCTTCGCTCCCGCCACGATTACCGAAAGACCAACGCGTGCGGAGGTAAGATGGATTATTGAACTCCGAGCCTGATGTTTGTCGGTGCCGCTGCCTTCCGTGGGGCTTTTTGTTTCGTTTTTTCTAGTCCGGGTGAGATCAGTAGCAGTTGCCGGTCATTTCACAGCCGGGCTCCAAGCCATTCATCGCCTGCCTGTGTTTAACCAGCTGGCCATCACCGAGCCGGGGGCCTCGACCTCTGCTGATGTGTGTCGCTTCACACCTTCCAACAGCGCGGCTACGGGTGCTGGCGCTAACAGTTTGGAATCCAAACCGCCTCAGAAACCCGCCTGCATCGGCATCACGCAGACTCTATTTGGGTCCAGTATCAAAGTTACAACGGAGTACTACAGTATGTGAGTGTAATACTGCATCGTCTCAGTGTTGTGCTGCTTGAAGCGCTACACAGATCGATGCTAACAACATTCCAGAACAGAGTCCTTTCTCCACGGCTACACGATGCCCTGTTAGCTATCAATTAAGCGAAATTAAATTTTCCCCGGTATTCACCGCAGAGGTCAGTCTGACACGGTCCTGATGCTTTATCAGCGGTGGTAAAAGCAGCGAGAATAAATCAGGTCACAAAGGATTTGAGAGAGCTGTGACCAATTCAAGACGTATCTGATATTCAGATTCATATTAGAATGAAATTGAAGTCAAACGTGAAACCAAGAGAGCTCAGGTCGACGATTCCACACGTTAGATTATGAGTTATCAACCTTAGGTAAGATGCTGGTATTTCTTATAGAATGCAAAAATGCATCGGTAGCGTTTGGATTCAAATCCTTCCCAATGCTTGCTGTATCTGAAGGACTCTGATTAGATACTAAATAAATACAGCACATAAATAACAACAACAATTGGTGAGAGGAGCACAAAGGAGGTCACAGTATAGTAGAAATTCCTAAACAATGAAGCAGAAATGGGTTTTTTTCTGCTGCAGAGGTGTATACATTACCTTAAGACACACACACACACACATATATATCTATACAGTATATACAGTATAATGCTGTCATAATGCAACATCATGCTGGCTCATCATTTACCTTCCAGAAGGAAAAGGACTGTTTTAATGTTTTCACTTCCTGCAAAACTGATGAAATATACGTTGACTTCTGACTTAAGACAAAAACTGAAAAAGTCTGCTGCAGACCTGAAACATCAGAGGGACATCCATAAAAACGTCCTTATCTCTGAGGCCCTTCGCATCACCTGAAAACGTGCGCTGTTCACTTACTAACACTTGGGTAACTAAGATATCATCACAGGGTGCCAGCTGTGGACACAATAAAAAAATAAATAAAAAACCAGGGCCAGAGGACTGTGCCGGGTATCATATTTCAGAGCAGAGAGAGGACAGGATCCACCTATCTTTGTTGAATTACAGAGTACTCCAAGGGCAGGGCGATTGATCGTCTGCTTGGTGGGTGCATGTGTGCCCAGACGCTCCCAACGGGACCGACTGTAAACATGCCCCAGATTAACTGAAGCAGTATGAGCCAAGTCACAAGGCACGGGGGCAACGGGGGCAACGGGGGGCAACGGGGACAAAGGGGCTCGC